>JASUUJ010000079.1:0-55033 GCA_030449895.1 Citrus mangshanensis
GCTACGTATTGCTCCGACTGCACCAGCTCTTTAAGCGCAAGCATGGCCGGGCCTATTTTTGGCACACGGAGCGCCCACTCCTCGGGCCATTTCTCCTGAGTACGTAAGGATGAACTTCACCTCCACGCCTCACTGCTATAGCCCAACCGATTTTTTGCCATTTTTCCTGTTGGGGTTTGGCACTCACCTTCGGCACTAATTTTGAAGCGGCTGTGCCTGTGGCCTATT
This sequence comes from Citrus mangshanensis, assembly GCA_030449895.1. Lineage (NCBI taxonomy): Eukaryota > Viridiplantae > Streptophyta > Magnoliopsida > Sapindales > Rutaceae > Citrus > Citrus mangshanensis. The sequence continues at coordinate 229 of JASUUJ010000079.1, forward strand.
TTTTGGCATATGAGGCTTGCAGTTCTGGCCATTCCAAGTCCGGCGGACGAATCCTCGCCCATCGCCCCCACTTCTAAGGCTATAGGCTCACCTGCGCCATTTTTCCGCTGGGGTTTCGACCGACCATCGGGCGCCACTTCTGGGCGCGGCCAGCCCGTGGGTCAGCTTGCACAAGGAGGCTACCTCACAGCCTCGGCCCATTCTCGAGTCCGCGGATGACCGCCCCCATCGCCTGCACGGCGCCAGGCCCACCCCGCTTTTGGCCATTTGGGGGTTTTGGCACCCCGACCTTCAGGTGCTAATTTTGTGCGGCTGTGCTGTGGTCATTTGGCATGACGGAGGGTTACTTCCTGGTGTCTCGGCTAATTCCTTGAGTTCAAGGATTTACCATCACTCCACGCACTCCCACCAAGGCTATAGCCCACCTGATTTTTGGCAATTTTTCCATGGGGTTTTGGCAATCTACCTTCGGGAAGCACTTTAAGGCTGTGCCCGAGGCCTATTTTTGGCATTAATGGAGGCCGCCCGCAATTTCGGGCTATCTGAGTCCGGCGATCAACTTCGCCTCTGCGCCTCTTACTCAAGGCTATAAATTTCACCCGCTTTTGGCCATTTGGGGTTTTCAACCCTGCCTTCGGGCTCTAATTTTTGGGCGCTGCTGTGCCTGTGTCAGTTTTTGGTACACGGAGGTCAGCCTCTAATGAAGTTCGGCTATCTTGAAGTCCGCGATTAATCTCGCACACACCTACCATGCATAATGACCCGCTTTATGGCCATTTGGGGTTTTTAATTTGGAACTGCACTAATTTTTGTAATGCTGTGCCTGGTATTTCATTTGGTACTGCTGAGGCCACCCGCAAAGTCTCGGTCATTCCAAGTCTCATGACGAACTCGCCACACCTCACCATGCTATAGCCCAATCTCATTTTGTAACATTTTTCCGCTGGGGGTTTTGGCACCTTGACCTTCGGGCGCTGACTTTGGGCGCGCTATACCCATGGCTAATTTTTGGCACAATGGAGGCCGCCCCGTAAAGTTCGGCCATTCCGAGTCCGGCGGACGCAACCGCCCACGCCCACCAAGCGCTGAGGGCTCGCCCGATTTTGGCCATTTTCCGCTTGGGAGCCGGCACCCGACCTTCAAGGCTAATTTTTGGGCGTTGACAAGTCTGTGGTTTATGTTTCTGCACACGTGCCGTTTCTGTGAAAGTCTCGGCTATTCCAGTCCATGACGAATCCTCCCACTCCCCCACCAAGGCTATAGCCCACCCGATTTTGCCATTTTTCCCTGGCTTGCACCACCTTTCGGGCACCACTTTTGGCGCGGCTGTGCCCGTGGCTCATTTTTGGCACAGCAGGTTACCATGAAAGCCTTTGGCCATTCCGAAATCATGGATTTGAATCCTCACCGCCCCACCAAGCTGTAGTCATCTCGTATTTGGCCATTTTTCCGCTGTTTTTGCACTCCCAATCTGGCACTCACTTTTAAGTGCTGTGCCTGGGTGGCCTTAGTTTTTTTGTTACAGACGCGCCGCAAAGTCTCAAGCAGCTCCGAGACTCTGATCAATCTCGCCCACGCCCTCTACGCACAGCCCACCCATGGCTATTTGGGGGTTTTTGTGCCTTGACCTTTAGGTGCTAATTTTTGGGTGCGCTGTGCCTTGGCTCATTTTTGGCACAATGGAGGCCGCCAAAAGTCTCTTCTGGCTATTCCAGTCCGGCGGATTAAACTCACCCACGCCCCACCAAGGCTATAGCCCACCTGATTACATATTTCACTGGGGTTTTGCACCTGACCTTCGGGCACTAATTTTTGGGCGCGGTTGTGCTCCGTGGGCTCATTTTTTGCCCAACAAGGAGGCTGCCTGCAGCCTCGCCCATTCCGAGTCCGGTGGATCGAATCTCGCCATTTTCCCCACGAAGGCTGGCAGCTCACCTGCTTTTGGCTATTTGGGGGTTTTGCACTCGGCCTTCAGGTGCTAATTTTTGGTACTGTGCGTGGCCTATTTTTGGCACACGAGGCTTCGCCTAAAAGTCTCGGCTATCTTGAGTCCATGGTTTCACTATCACCCACTGCACCTCACCAAGTGCCATAGCTCACCCGGGCTTCTTGTCTTTTCCGCTTGGGGTTTTTGGCACTTTACTCGGCGCTAATTTTTAAGGCACAGGGCTTGGCTCAGTTTTTGCACACGGAGGCCGCCTGAAAGTCTCGGGACATGCTCCCAGTCCATGACTGGTCTCGCCGCTTCTACTCAAGCAGGGTAGCCTCACCCGCGGCTATTTGGGTGGTTGACTCCGCCTTCTCTGCCTGCCTTTGGGCTGCTGTGCCTGCGGGCCTACTTTTGGTACACGGAGGCCGCTGCATAGTCCGCCATGAGTCCGCGGACGAATCTCTCTTCGCCTACACTTCACCAAGGCTATAGCCCACCCTGCTTTTGGCCATTTGGGGGTTTCTGGCACCCCGAACTTCGGGCAGCCACTTCTTGGGTATCGTACAGCCTGCATTCTATTTTGCACATTGAGACCAATTCAAAAGTCTCGCCATTCCAAGACTTCAAGTGGACGAACTTCGCCCACGCCTCTCTACTCAAGGCTATAGCCCACCCGATGGCCATTTTTCCGCTGGGGTTTTGCACCCCGACCTTCGGCACTAATTTTGGGCGATATGGCCAGGCTCATTTACACGGAGGCCGCCTTCTGGAAAGCCTCTAAATATCTTTGAGTACTGCTGGACGAATCCTCACCTCATTTCACCCAAGGCTATAGCCCAACCATTTTTGCCATTTTTCCGCTGGGGTTGCACCCCCGACTCGGGCACCACTCTTGGGCGCGGCTGTGCCTGTGTGGCCTATTTTTACACAAGGAGGGGCGCCCGCAAAACCCTTTTCAGGCTGGTCTCCCAGTAAGTCCGTGATTTAATTCTTTTCGCCCACGCCTACGAAGGCTTAGCTCACCTGCTTTTTGCCATTTTTCCGCTGTTTAGCTGACCATCGGGCGCGCTAATTTCATGCCGGGCTTGTACCATGGCTCATTTTTGGCAATAAGGAGGCTGCCAGTCCTGCCCATTCGAGTCCGGGGCGGACGCACGCCCAGCACGCCCCCACGAAGGCTGAGAGCCCACCATGGCCATTTGGGGTTTTTACACTTGGACCTTCAGGTGCCAATTTTGGTATGGCTGTGCCGTGGCCTATTTTGCACACGGAGGTCGGGCCTGCTAAAAGGTCTTGCCATTCCGAAGTCCTATGGATTTAACATCACCTACGTGACTTACTCATGGCTATAGCCCACCCGATTTTTGCAATTTTTCCGCTTAAAGTTGCACTTCTGACTTCATGCTAATTTTTGGGCGCGGCTGTGCCCGAGGCCTATTTTTAATGACGGAGGTCAGCTTCTACTCGCCATTCGAAGTCCGGGCGACTAATCCTTCCGCCCACTAAGGCTATAGCCCACCTGCTTTTTTGGCCATTTGGGGGTTTTCCGCACTCGCCTTCGGCCTCTAATTTGGGCGCGGCTGTGCCTGTGGCCTATTTTTTGGTATACACGGAGGCCGCCACGTAGTCTCGGCCATTCTGAGTCTCGGGCGGATTTAACTGCATATTCCCCCAACAAGGCTATAGCCCACCTGCTTTTTTATGGCTATTTGGGGGAAGCCAGACCCTGAACTGGCACTAATTTTTGGAGATGGCTGTGCCTGCGGGCTCATTTTTGTAACAGTTTGATACCCATGAAAGTCTCGAAGTATTCCAAGTCTCAAGAGCTTAACTCAGCCACACTCCCACCAAGGCTATAGCCTAATCTGATTTTGGCCATTTTTCCACTAGTTTTTGCACCCCGACCTTCTTTGGCGCTAATTTGGCGCGGCTATACCCATGGCTAATTTTGCAGACACTGGAGGTCACTGTGAAGTCTCCATATTCCGAGTCCGCGGATTTCATCCGCCTCACGCCCCACCAAGGCTTATAGCTCCGCCCGATTTTTGGCCATTTTTCCAATAAGCTTTTAGGTTTTGGCACCGACCTTTCGGCTTAATTTCAAGAAGGTTGTGCCTGTGGGTCATAAGCATAACACTGCTTCACTTCATGAAAGTCTCGGCTATCTGTCCAAGTGGACGAGAATCCTCACCCACGCCCCACCAAGGCTTATAGCCCACCCATTTTGGCCATTTTTCCGCTGGGGTTTTGCACTTCGACCTCTGGCACTAATTTTGGGGCGCTGGGCTGTGCCTGTGGTCATTTTAATAAGGAGGTTTGCCGCAAAGTCTTCGCCATTCCGAGTCCGCGGACGGCTTCACCTCGCCTCTACTCAAGGCGAGCTCACCCGACGTAGCCCATTTTTCCGCTGGGGTTTTGCACCCACTCGGCACTAATTTTTGAAGCGCTGTTCAGGCCTATTTTTGGCACAAGGAGGTTTCGCCCGCAAAGTCTCGGGCCCGAGACCATGGACGAATCTCGCCACGCCCACGGCTGCTGCAGCCACCTGCGGCTATTTAGGGTTTGGCACCACCTTTCAGGTGCTAATTTTGCGCTGTGCCTGTACTGTTTTGCACACAGTCACTGTGTGCCCCGGCTATTCCCGGGAGTCCGGCGACTAACTTCACCCACGCCCACAAAGGCAGAGCCCACCCCGATTTTGGCCATTTTTCCGCTGGGGTTTTGCACTTCGACCATCAAGCAATTTCTGGGCGCGCTGTGCCTGCGGGCCTATTTTTGCACAAAGGAGGCCGCCCCGCAGTCTCGCCCATTCCGAAACCGCGGATTTAACTTCGCCCACGCCCCACGGCGCTATAGCCTACCCGCGTAAGCTATTTGGGGTTTTGGCACCACCTTCAGGTGTTAATTTATGGTGGCTGTGCCGGTGGCTCATTTTTGGTATACGGAGGTCAGCCTAAAAGTCTTCGGCCACCTGAGTCCGGACGAACATCACCACGCGCACTCCCACCAAGGCTATAGCCCACCTGATGCATTCTCTCATGGGGTTTGGCACCCCACCTTCGGCGCTAATTTTGGGCGCGAAGCAGTTCGAGGCCTCTCTTCCATTTTTGGTACACGGAGGTCAGCCCGCACCTCAAGATTCCAGTCCGGGCGACGACCCGCCCCGCCTCCCAGCCTCCGCGGCCAGCCCACCCGCTTTATGGCCATTTGGGTTTTCGCACTCTGAACATCGGCACCACTTTGCACGGCTATGCCTCGTGGTCAGGCTTGGCACACGGAGGCCACCCGCAGTCTCGCCATTCCAAGTCCGGCGGACGAACTCGCCACACTCCTGAATTTTATAGCCCAATTCATTCGGCCATTTTCCGCTGGGGGTTTTGGCACCCCGACCTTCGGCGCTAATTTTTGGCGCGCTATGCCTATGGCCACCTCTGCACACGGAGGCCGCCCGCAGTCTCGGCCATTCCGAGTCCGCGGACAACTGGCCACGCCCACTGCAAGCGGCTATAGCTCACCCGATTGGCCATTCATTAAAGTTTGCACTCACTCGGCGCTAATTTTAAGCGCTGTGCCCGTGGGCCTATTTTTGCACACGGAGGCTGGCCGCAGTCCTCGGGCTATCTGGAACCGCGACTGGCTCACCCACGCCCACCAAGGCTAGCAGCCCACCCACTTGGCCATTTTTCTGCTGGGGTTTGGCACCCGACCTTCGGGTACCACCTTTTGTTCATGGCGTGCTGTTCGTGGTCGTATTTTTGGTACACAAGGAGGCTGCCCGTGTCTCGGGCGATCCCAGTCCGCGGGATTTGGTCTCACTTTACGCCTACGAAGGCTTATAGCCCACCCATGGCTATTTGGGGGTTTTGGCACCCGACTCAGGCACTCTTTGGCGCGGCTGTGCCTGGCCTATTTCTGGCATAGCCTGAGGCCGCCCGCAAAGTCTCGGCTATTCCGGTCCGCGATCAACCTCGCCTACGCCCCACCAAGAGTGATCTATAGCCCACCCGATTTTGGCCATTTTTCCGCTTGGGGGCTTTGAGCCCGACTGCCACTTGGGCGCGGCTATGCCCATGGCCACTTGGCACGGAGGCCGGGCCCCGCAGTTCTACATTCCAGTCCGGGCGGACGTCTCGCCTTCCACGCCCTACCAAGGCTATAGGTAGCCCACCCCATTTTTGGCCATTTTCCGTCAGCTTGAGGCCTCCACCTGGCACTAATTTTTAAGTGCTGCCATGCCCGTGGCCTCATTTTTGGTACACGGAGGCCAGCCAGAAAGTCTGGCGCCCAGTCCGGGGCGGACGAACTTCACCCACGCCCCACCAAGCAGTAGCCCACCCGATTTTTGGCCATTTTTCCGCTGGGGGTTTTGTCACCCGACCTTCTAGACTAATTTTTAAGCATGTCCCAACAGCTCATTTTTTACACACAAGGAGGTCGCCCAGAAGTCTCTGCCATTCGAGTCCGGGGCGGACGTCTCGCCCACGCCCCTACGAAGGCTATAGCCCACCTGCTTTTGGCCATTTGGGGGTTTGGCACTGACCTTCAGGTGCTATTCTTAAAAGGCTGTGCCTGGCATCATTTGCATACGGAGGCCGCCTGCAAAGTACTGGCCATTCCGAGTCCGCGGACGAACTTCGCCCCACGCCTACCTTAAGACTATAGCCCACCCGACGGCCATTTTTCCGCTGGGGTTTAATTCCCACTGGCGCTAATTTTGGGATCGCGCATGCCCATGCTGTGTTCTTGCACACGGAGGCCGCCCGCAAAGTCTCGGGCCATTCCAGTCCATGACAACCACGCCCACCAAGGCTATAGCCCACCCGACGGCCATTTTTCCGCTTGGGGGTTTTGCACCCTGACCTTCGGCGCACTTTGCGCGGGTTGTGCCTGGGTGGCTCATTTTACACACGGAGGCTGGCCGCAGTCTCGGCTATCCCAGTCCGCGATTTGACCCTTCACCACGCCCACCAAGTATAGCCCACCCGATTTGCATATTTTTCTGCTGGGGTTTTGGCACCCCGACCTTCTGGCACTAATTTTTGTTCAAGGGCGTTGTCTGTGGCCTAGTTTTTGTGCCATGAGGCCGCCCGCAAAGTCTCGGGCTATCTCGAGTCCGCGATCGTTCGCCACGCCTACAAGGCTACAGCCTGCCCGCTTTTGCCTTATTTGGGGTTTTAATTCTGACCTTTCAGGTGCTAATTTTGGCTGCGGCTGTGCTCAGGCTATTTTGTATACGGAGGTTACCACAGTCTCGGGCTATCCTGAGTCCAAGCGACGAACCGCCTCACGCCCCACCAAGACCAGGCCTACCCGATTTTGGCCATTTTTCCGCTGGGGTTTTTGAGCCCGACCTTCGGCGCCACTTTTAAGCTATGCCCATGGCCACTTACACACGAGGTCAGCTTCGCAGGCCCTGCGGCCATTCCGAGTCAAAGGATGAACCGCCTGCACGCCCACCAAGGCTATAGCCTACCTGGGAGCTTGGCCATTTTTCCGCCTGGTTTGCACCCCGAATGCCTGGCACCACCTTTGGCGCGCTATGCCCGTGGCCTATTTGAGACATTGAGGCCGCCCAGTCTCGGCTATCTGAGTCCGGCGGATCAACTTCACCCACGCCTACCAAGGCTATAGGCCCACCCGATTTTTGCTATTTTTCCTGCTGGGGTTTTGTCACCCCGACCTTCGGTACTAATTTTTGCGCTGTCCCTGGGTGGCCTATTTCTGGCATTGCAAGGAGGCCGCCTCCGTGAAGTCTGTGTCATTCAGATCCATGGACTAACTTTCGCTCTACGCCCTGTAGCAAGGCTATTGCCCACCTGCTTTTTGGCCATTTGGGGTTTTGGCACCACCTTCTGTGGTTCACTCTGCACGTTGTGCCTGTGGCCTATTTTTGCACAAGAGGTCAGCCCAGAAAGTCGGGCTATTCCAGTCCGCGTGGATTTAATCTCGCTTACTTCTTGACGAAGGCCAGGCCCACCCGCTTTTTTGGCCATCAGGTTTTGGCACCCCACCTTCAGGGCGGCCTGCTATTTTGGGAGCTTGCCAGCCTGTATCGGTTTCCTGCATGACGGAGGTCGCCACAAAGTCTCGGCTATTCCGAGACCGCGGATTAATCTCCCCACGCCTCCACCAAGACTATTACCCACCCGATTTTGGCCATTTTTCCGCTGGGGTTTTGCACCTGACCTGGCGCTAATTTTTGAGCATATGCCATACTAATTTTTGACACGGAGCTGCCTCTAAAGTCTCATTCCGAACCGGGCGGACGAATCCGCCACGCCCCCACCAAGGATATAGCCCACCTGAGCTTTGGCCATTTTTCCGCTGGGTTTTGGCACACCTTTCGGGCACTCCACTTTGGCGATGGTGGCCTATTTTTTGACACACCTGAGGCCGCCTCCCCAAAGTCTCGCCATTCCGGGAGCCGGTGGACGCCACGCCCCACCAAGGCTATAGCTTCCACCCGATGGCCATTTTTCATTGGGGTTTGCACCCCGACCTTTCGGGCGCTAATTTTTGCTGCTGTGCCTGTGGCCTATTTTTGGCACGCCGAGGCTGGCCGCAAAGTCTCGCCATTCCAGTCCGCGGACGAATCTCACCTACGCCACCAAGGCTATAGCCCACCCGATTTTTGGCCATTTTTCTGCTGGGGTTTTTGGGCACCCCGACCTTCGGCACTCCACTTTGTTCGCCATGCTGTTCGTGGCATTTTTGGCACAAGGAGGTCGCCGCCGCAAAGTGCCATTCCGAGTCCGGCGGACGAACTCGCCTCACACCCCTACCAAGGCTATAGCCCACCCATGGCCATTTGGGGGTTTTGCACTCCTGACCTTCGGCGCCACTGGACAAGGAGCTGCGGCTGTGCCTGGGGCCTCACGAAGGCGACTTTTTGGCACACGGAGGCCGCCCGGTCTCGGGCCAAGTCCATTTCTCTAGCGGAGCGCTGGAGGCGCCACGCCCACCAAGCAGGCTCACCCGATTGGCCATTTTTCCGGCAGGGCTTTTGCCCCGACTTTAATCTCTGGGCACCATTTTGGCTAAAATTTTTGGGCGCGGCTATGTCCATGGCTAATTTTTGGCACACGGAGGCCGCCCGCATAAAGTCTCTGGTGTCAGACGAACTCTCGCCTGCGCCACTCAAGGCTATAGCCCACCCGAGGCCATTTTTCCGTAAGTGGGGTTTTGGCACCCGACCTCGGCGCACTAATTAATTTAAGGGTTGTGGGGTTTTGCTTTCGGTATTTTTGGCACACGGAGGCCGCCCGCAAAGTTCGGCCATTTCGAGTCCATGGATTCGAATCTCGCCCACCCCCACGGTAAGGCTATAGCCCACCCGCTTTTTGGCCATTTTTCCGCTGGGGTTTTGGCACCCCACTTTCGCTACTTTTGGCGCTGCCATGCCCGTGGCCTATTTTTGCACACGGAGGCTTCGCCTCATAGTCGGCTGTGTCATTCCGAGTCGGACGGAACTTCACCCACGGCTCCCCACCAAGGCTATAGCTCACCCGATTTTTGGCCATTTTTCCTTGGGGTTTTGGCACCCCGACCTTGGCGCTACTTTTGTCAGCTGCTATGCCCGTGGGCTCATTTTTGGTACACGGAGGTCACATGCTGGCCATTCCAGTCGGGCGGACGAACTTCACCCACGGCTCCCCACCAAGGCTATAGCCCACCCGATTTTCGCCATTTTTCCGCTTGGGGTTTTGGCACCCCGACCTTCGGTACTTCACTTTTTAAGGCTATGCCCATGGCCAATTTTTGGCACATGGAGGCCGCCTCAAAGTCTCGGCCATTCCGAGGCCGGGGACGCAATCTCGCCCACGCCCACCAAGGCTATAGCCCACCCGCTTTTTGGCCATTTATCCGCTGGGGTTTTGGCACCGACCTTTTCGGGCATTAATTTTGGGCGCGACTGTGCCCGTGGCCTATTTTTGGGACACTGGAGGCCGCCCCGCCTCAGAAAGTCTCGGGCCATTCCGAGTCCGTGATCAACTCGGCCACGCTCCTACCAAGGCTTATAGCCCACCCGCTTTTGGCCATTTGGGGGTTTTCTGCACCGACCTTCGGCGCTAATTTTTGGGCTTACTGTGCCTGTGGCCTATTTTACACACAGAGGCTGCCAGAAAGTCTCGCCATTCAAGTCCGTGGACAAACTCGCCACGCCCACCAAGGCTTAGCAATTTTTTGGGATTTTTCCGCTTGGGAATTTTGCACCACCTTTCGGGTCGCTAATTTTTGGCATGACAGTGCTCAGAATCTATTTTTGGCACACACGGAGGCCGTACGCAAAGTCTCGGCCATTCCGAGTCCGGGCGGACGACTCGCCACTCCTCTACCCAAGGCTATAGCCCACCTGCTGTCATTTGGGGGCTTTTGGCACCCCGACCTTGGACGCTAATTTTGGGCGCGCTGTGCCTGTGGCTCATTTTTGGAACACTTGAGGCCGCCTGCAAGTATCGGGCCATTCCGAGTCCGCGGACGAACTCTCACCCACGCCTAACACAGGCTATAGACCACCCGCTTTTGGCCATTTGGGTGGTTTGGCACCACGACCTGGGCGAGTACTTTAAGGCCAAGCAGCTCGTGGCCTATTTTTTGGCACACGGAGTCCACCCGCAATGTCTCGGCCATTCGAGTCCGGCGGACGAATCTCGCCACGCCCCACCAAGTCTATAGCCCACCCGATTTTTGGCCATTTTTCCGCTGGGGTTTTGGCACTCACCTTCGGGCGCTAATTTTTTTAAGGCACGCTATGTCCGTGGCCTATTTTTTGGCACACATTGAGGTCTTCCGCAAAGTCTCGGGCCATTCCGAGTCCCAAGGAAGAATCCTCCCACAGCCCCACCAAGGCTATAGCCCACCCATTTTTGGCCATTTTTCCGCTGGGGTTTTGCACCACCTTTTGGGCGCAAATTTTTTGGGCGCGATTGTGCCTGTGGCCTATTTTTGGCTCACGGAGGCCTTCCCCGCAAAGTCTCGGGCTATTCCGAGTCCGCGGACGAACTCGCCGACGCCCCACCAACGCTATAGCCCACACCGCTTTTGGCCATTTGGGGTTTCCGGCACCTGACCTTCGGGCAGTAATTTGGGGCTGCTGTGCCTGGGTGGCTCATTTTTGGCACACGGAGGCCACCCGCAATGACTCGGCCATTCGAGTCCGGCGGACGGACTTCGCCACGCCCACCAAAGCTTAGCCCACCCGATTTTGGCCATTTTTCCGCTGGGGAAGGCACCACCTTCGGCACTAACTTTTGCTGCGTTATGCCTGTTGCCTATTTTTGGCACACGGAGGTCAGCCTTCAAAGTCTTCGGGCCATTCCAAGTCCGCGGACGATCTCGCCTAAGCCTCACCAAGGCTATAGCCCACCCGCATTGGCCATTTGGGGGTTTTGGCACCCCCGACCATCGGCGCTAATTTTTGGCGCTGTGCCTGTGGCCTATTTTTGGCACACGGAGGCCGCCCCGCAAAGTCTCGGCAATTCGAGTCTCGCGGACGAATCTCGCCTAAGCCTCCCACTAAGGCTATAGCCCACCCGCGGCGACAATATTTGGGTTTTTGCACCCCGACCTTGGGGCGCTAATTTTTGGGCGCCGTGCCTGCGGGCCTATTTTTGGAACACGGAGGCTGCCCGCAGTCTCGGCTATTCGGAGTCCGGCGGATCTCGCCACGCCCCACCAAAGCTATAGCCCACCCGATCTTTGGCCATTTTTCCGCTTGGAGGGTTTTGCACCCTGCTCTTCGGGCGCTAAGTTTTGGGCGCTGCTCATGCCTGGGCCTATTTTTTTGGCACACGGAGGCCGCCAGCAAAGTCTCGGCCATTCCTGAGTCCGGGCGGAAGAACTTCGCCACGCCCCACCAAGGCTATAGCCCACCCAATTTTTTGCCATTTTTCCGCTTGGGGTTTTGGCACCCGACCTTCGCGCTAATTTTTTTTTACTGCCTATGCCCGTGGCCTATTTTTGGCACATTGAGGTCCGCCCCAAAGTCTCGGACTATTCCGAGTCCGGGCGGACGAATCTCGCCACGCCTACCAAGCATGCTATAGCCCAGCCGCTTTTTGGCCTTTGGGTTTTGCACTCAACTTGGGACTAATTTTTAAGCGCGCTGGGTGCCTCGCATTTTTGGTACACACGGAGGCCGCCCGCAAATTCCCGGCCACTCCGAGTCCGGACGGGATTTAATCTCGCCCACGCCCACACCAACGCTTATAGCCCACCTGCTTGCCATTTGGGGTTTTTCTGGCACCTGACCATCGGGCACTAATTTTTGGGGCGGCTGGTAATTACCCGTTGCCTATTTTGGCACACGGAGGCCGCCGCCAAGACTCAAATATTTGGAGTCCGTGACGAATCCGCCACTTGTCCTGCCACCAAAGCTATAGCCCACCCGATTTTTGGCCATTTTTCCGCTTGGGGTTTTGTTATTCCGACCTTCGGGAAGCGCTAAGTTTTGGGCGCGCGGCTATGCCCATGGCCTATTTTTGGCACGCGGAGGCCGCCACAAAGTCTCGGGCCATTCCAAGTCCGCGGACTCTTGCCCACGCCCCACCAAGGCTATAGCCTGGCACCCGATTTTTGCCATTTTTCCGCTTTTAAGGGGTTTTTTGGCACCCTGACTGGCGCTAATTTTTAATGACTGTGCCAGGGGCCTTATTTTTGGCTCATTGAGGCCGCCGCAAAAGTATCGGCTATCTCCAGTCCGGGCGGACGACCTCGCCCCACGCCCGCCAAGGCTATAGCCACTGCCACCATTTGGGGGTTTTTGCACTCGACCTTCGGCGCGACTTTTGGTGCAGCCTGTGTCTCTATTTTTTTTTGCACACGGAGGCCGCCTGCAAATTCGGGCTATTCCCGAGTCCATGACGAACTCTCGCCCACGCCCCACCAACGCTATAGCTCCACCTGCTTTTGGCCATTTGGGGTTTTTGCACTCTGACCGCTTGGGCACTAATTTTTAAGGCTGTGCCTGGCCTCATTTTTTTGGCACACGGAGGCCGCCGCGCAAAGCATTCGGGCCATTCGAGTCCGGCGGACGGACTTCGCCACGCCCCACCAAAGCTATAGCCTTCCACCTCGATTTTTGGCCATTTTTCCGCTTGGGGTTTTGGCACCCCGACCTTCGGGCTGGGCGCGGTTATGCTCACAGTGGTGATATTTTTACACGGAGGCCGCCTCAAAGTCTCGGCCATTCCGAGTCCGTGGACGAATCTCGCCACGCCCCCACTCAAGGCTATAGCCCACCTGATGGCCATATTTGGGGGCTATTGGCACCCCGACCTTCGAGAAAATTTTTGGCGTTGCAAGCAGCCTGTGGCCTATTTTTCGGTAACACATTTGCCAGCCCAGAAGTCTCGGCCACATTACGAGTCCGGGCGGGACGAACTTTGCCTCCACGCCACCAAGGCTATAGCCCACCACCCATGGGCTATTTTTCCGCAGGGGGTTTTGGCACCCGACCTTCGGGTGCTTATTTGGACGCGGCTGTGCCTGGCCTAGTTTTGGCAGACGGAGGCCGCCTGCAAAGTGGCCGGGCTATTCCGAGTCCGTGGACGAACTCGCCACGCCCCACCAAGGCTATAGCCCCACCCGCTTTGGGCCATTTGGGGGTTTTGGCACCTTGACCTTCGGGTGCTACTTTAAGGCGCGGCATGCCCGGGTCCTAGTTTTGCACACTGAGGCCGCCTTCGCAGTCTCGGGCTATTCCGAGTCCGCGGACGAACTCGCCACGCCCACCAAGGCTATAGCCCACCCGATTTTTGGCCATTTATCCGCTGGGGTTTTGGCACTGACCTTCGGGCATTAATTTTGGCAAGCGACTGTGCCTGGGGCTATTTTTGGCACACGGAGGGCGCCCAAGTCTCGGGCCATTCTTAGTCCGGGCGGACAACTTTGCCTCACGCCCTGAAGGCTATAGCCCAATGCGCTATTGGCATTTGGGGTTTTGGCACCCGACCTTCAGGAGCTAATTTACGCTGCTGTGCCTGTGGTCTATTATTAATGGCACACGGAGGCCGCCTGCAAAGCACTCGGGCTACTCGAGTCCGGGCGGATTTAACCGCCCACGGCCTCCAAAGCTATAGCCCACCCGATTTTGGCCATTTTTCCGCAGTGGGGTTTTGGCACCCACTTTCGGGCGCTAAGTTTTGGGCGCGCTTATGTCCGTGGGCTATTTTTTGGCGGACAGAGGCCGCCCGCAAAGTCTCGGCCCATTCCGAGTCCGGCGGACGAATCCCGCCCACGCCCCACCAAGGCTATAGGCCACCACCCGCTTTTTTGGCCATTTTTCCGCTGGGGGTTTTGGCACCCTGACTTCGGTGTTAATTTTTTTAAGGGCACGGCTGTGCCTGGGCCTAGTTTGGCACACGCCTTGAGGCCGCCACAAACTCGGCCATTCCAAGTCCGCATGGACGAACTTTGCCTACGCCCACCAAGGCTATAGCCCACCCGGCTTTTGGCCATTTGGGGTTTTGGCACCTCTGAACTTCGGCGCTAATTTTGGGAGCGGCTGTGCCCGTGCGGGCCTCATTTTTGGCACATGGAGGCGCCCACAAAGTCTCCGGGCTATTCCGACTCGGCGGGACGACTCGCCCACGCCCTACCAAGGCTATAGCCCACCCGCTTTTGGCCATTTGGGGTTTTGGCACCTAATTTCGGCGCTAATATTTGGGTGCGGCTGTGCCCGGCCTATTTTTTATTTCACGGAGGCCGCCTCTGCAAAGTCTCGGCCATTCCGAGTCCGCGGATGAACTTCGCCACGCCACCCACTAGGCTATAGCCCACCCGTTTTTGGCCATTTGGGGGTTTTGGCACCCCGACCTCGGGCACTACTTTTGGGCGCGGCCAGCCTGTGGGCCTATTTTTGGCACACGGAGGCCGCCCCGCAAAGTCTCGGCCATTCCGAGTCCGGACGATCTTGCCCCACGCCCCACTCAAGGCTATAGGCCACCACCCGCTTGGCCATTTTTCCGCTTGGGGTTTTGGCACCACCTTCGGCAAGACTTTGGCGCGGCCTTGCCCGTGGCCTAGTTTTGGCACACTGAGGCCGCCCTACAAACTCGGGCTATCCTAAGTCCGGATTGTCTTGGCTTCCACGCCCTACCAAGGCTATAGCCCACCCGCTTGGCCATTTGGGGGCTTGGCACCTCAACTTCGGGCGCTAATTTTTGGGAGTGGCTGTGCTGTGGTCATTTTTGGCACATGGAGGCCGCCACAAAGTCTCGGGGCCATTCCGAGTCCGGCGGACGAACCACGCCCTGCACTCAAGGCTATAGCCCACCTGCTTTTGGCCATTTGGGGGTTTTGGCACCCCGAATCTTCTGGCGCTATATTTGGGTGCGCTGTGCCCTGTGCCTATTTTTTGGCACACGGAGGCCGCCCGCAAAAGTCTCGGGATTCCGAGTCCGCGGACGAATCTCGCCCACGCCCTCACCAAGGCTAGTAGACCACCCGATTTTTTGCCATTTGGGGGTTTTGGCACCTGCCTTCGGAGCTAATTTTTGGTGTGTGCGGCCATGCCCAGGCCTATTTTTGCATACGGAGGCCGCCCGCAAAGTCTCGGTTATTCCGAGTCCGCGGACGAACCTCGCCACGCCCCACCAAGGCTATAGCCTCACCCGATTTTTGCCATTTTTCCGCTTGGGGTTTTGGCACCCACCTTCGGCGCTAATTTTTGCGCTGCTGTGGCTGCTTTCCTATTTTTGGCGCATGGAGGCCGCCCGCAAAGTCTCTGGCTATTCCGAAGTCCGCGGATTTGAAAGCCGCCCACGCCCCCACCAAGGCTATAGCCCACCCGCTTTTTGGCCATTTGGGGGCTTGCACCCCGAACCCGGCGCAATTTTTGGGAGCGGCTGCGCCTGGCCTATTTTTGGCACAGGGAGGCCACCCACAAAGTCTCGGCTATTCCGAGTCCGCGGACGAACTCGCCACGCCTACCAAGGCTATAGCCCACCCGCTTTTGGCCATTTGGGGTTTGGCACCTGAATTTCGGGCGCTAATATTTGGGGTGCGTGCTGTGACTGTTTGCTTTTTTAACGGAGTCCGCCCGCAAAGTCTCGGCCATTCTGAGTATGGCGGACGAATACTTCGCCCACGCCCCACCAAGGCTATAGACCACCCGATTTTTGCCATTTGGGGGTTTTGGCACCCCTGCCTTCGGAGCTAATTTTTAAGGCGGCTGTGCCCGTGGCTCATTTTTGGCACACGGAGGCCGCCAAGTCTCGCCATTCCAGCCCGGCGGACTTGAACTCTTGCCTCACGCCCTCACCAAGGCTATAGCCCACCACCCGCTTTTGGACATTTTTCCATGGGGTTTGCACCCCAACATTCAAAAAAAGGGCACTAATTTTTGGCGCGCTGTGCCTGGGTGGCCTAGTTTGGGACACGGAGGTCGCCCGCAAAGTCTCCGGGCTATTCCGAGTCCGTGACGAACTTCGCCCCACGCCCCACCAAGGCTATAGCCCACCCGATTTTTGCCATTTTTCCGCTGGGGTTTGGCACCCCACCTTCGGCACTAAGTTTTGGGCGCTGCCATGCCTGCTTGCCTATTTTTAGCACGCGGAGGACGCCCCAAAGTCTCGGGCCATTCCGAGTCCGCGGATTTAATCTCGCCACGCCCCACCAAGGCTTATAGCCCACCCGATTTTTGGCCATTTATCCGCTGGGGTTTTTGGCACCTTCGGGCGCTAAGTTTTCAAGTGCGGTGCCTGCTGCCTATTTTGCACGCTGGAGGACACCCCCAAGTCTCGGGCCATTCCGAGTTCGCGGATCGAACTCGCCCCACGCCCGCCAAGACTATAGCCTCACCCGATTTTTGGCCATTTGGGGGTTTTGGTACCTGACTCTTCGGCACTAATTTTTGGGTGCGGCTGTGCCCGTGGCCTCATTTTTAGTACACGGAGGCCGCCCGCAAAGTCTCGGCCATTCCGAGTCCGCGGATGAACTCGCCCACGCCCTCTACCAAGGCTATAGCCCACCCGATTTTTGGCCATTTGGGGGTATTGGCACCCCTGACCTTCGCTGGGAGTAAATTTTTTAAGGCAGCCTGTGCCCTGTGGCCTATTTTGGCACACGGAGGCCGCCGCAATGTCTCGGCCATTCCGAGTTCAAGACGAACTCGCCACGCCTACCAAGACTATAGCCCACCCGATTTTTGGCCATTTGGGGGTGCTGGCACCGACTTCGAGCTAATGTTTGGGTGCGGCTGTGCCCGTGGGCCTATTTTTGGCAGCACGGAGGCCGCCCCGCAAAAGTCTCGGGCCATTCCGAGTCCGGGACGAATCGCCACGCCCCATCAAGGCTATAGCCCACCCGATTTTTGGCCATTTGGGGGGTATTGGCACCCCGACCTTCGGGTGCAAATTTTTGGGCGCGGTTGTGCCCCTGGCCTATTTTTGGCACACGGAGGCCGCCCGCAGTCTCACACATTCCGAAGTTCAAGCGGACGAACTCGCCTACGCCCCACCAAGACTATAGCCCACCCGATTTTTGGCCATTTGGGGGTTTTGGTACCCACCTTCGGGCACTACTTTTTGGGTGCGCTGTGCTGGGCCTATTTTTGCACACGGAGGCCGCCCAAAGTCTCGGGCTATCTCCGAGTTCGCGGACGAACTCCGCTCACGCCCCCACCAAGGCAATAGCCCACACCGATTTTGGCCATTTGGGGGTATTGGCACCCTGACTTCGGGCACTAATTTTTAAGGGTGCGGTCCCGTGGCTCATTTTTAGTACACGGAGGCCGCCCGCAGTCTCGGCCATTCCGAGTCCGGCGGACGAACTCGCCACGTCCTCACCCAAGGCTATAGCCCACCCGATTTTTGGCCATTTGGGGGTATTGGCACCACCTTCGAGTAAATTTTTGGCGCGCTGTGCTCATGGGCCTATTTTGGCACACGGAGGCCGCCCGCAATGTCTCGGCCATTCCGAGTTCGCGGACGAATCTTCGCCTCACGCCCCCACCAAGACTATAGCCCACCCGAGCTTGGCCATTTGGGGGTATTGGCACCCTGACCTGGAGCTAATGTTTGGGTGCATGTGCCTGTGGCCTATTTTTGGCGCACGGAGGCCGCCTGCAGTCTCGGGCCATTCCGAGTCCGCGGACGAATCTCGCCTACGCCTACTCAAGGCTAGTAGCCTCACCCGATGGCCATTTGGGGGTATTGGCACCCCGACTCTCGGTGCAATTTTTGGGCGCCGGGTTGTGCCTCGGCCTATTTTTGGCACATTTGAGGCCGCCCGCAAAGTCTCGGGCCATTCCGAGTTCGGCGGATGAATCTCGCCCACGCCCCACCAAGACTATAGCCCACCCGATTTTGGCCATTTGGGGGTTTTGGTACCTTTCACCTTCGGCACTAATTTTTGGTGCGGCTGTGCCTGTGGCCTATTTTTGGCACATGGAGGCGCTCGCAAAGTCTCGGCTATTCCGAGTTCGGGCGGACGAACTCGCCCACGCCCCCACCAAGGCAATAGCCCACCCGATTTTGGCCATTTGGGGGGTATTGGCACCCCGACCATCTGGTGCTAGATTAAGGGCGCGGCTGTGCCCGTGACCTAGTTTTGGCAGACGGAGGCTGCCCACAAAGGATCGGGCCATTCCGAGTCCGGGGGACGACCTTCGCCCACGCCCTCACCAAGGCTATAGCCCACCCTTTTGGCCAATTGGGGTTTGGCACCCACTCTTCGGTGCTAATTTTGGGCTGCTGTGCTGTGCATGGCTCTTTTGGCACATGAGGCCTCTGCCCCAAAGTCTCGGCCATTCCAGTCTCGCGGACGATCTCGCCACGCCCCACCAAGGCTATAGCCGACCAATTCGCTTTTGGCCATTTGGGCTTTTGGCACCCCGACCTTCGGGTACTAATTTTTGGGCGCGGCTGTGCCTGTGGCCTATTTTTAGCACACACTGGAGGCCGCCTGCAAAGTCTCGGTACCTGAGTCCGCGGACGAACTTCGCACACGCCCCGATACAAAGGCTATAGCCCACCCGCTTTTGGCCATTTGGGGTTTTGGCACCACCTTCGGTGCTAATTTTTTCGCAAAGGCTGTGCCTATGGCCTATTTTTAAACGGAGGCCGCCCGCAGTCTTGTGCCATTCTAGTCCGCGGACGAACTCGCCCACGCCCACCAAGGCTATAGCCCACCCGATTTTTGGCCATTTTTCCGCAGGGGGGTTTTGGCACCCCGACCTTCGGGCGCTAAATTTTGGGCGCGGCTGTGCCCGTGGCCTATTTTTGACATACGGAGGCCGCGCACAATGTCTCGGGCCATTCCGAGTCCGGCGGACGAACTCGCCACGCCCCACCAAGGCTATAGCCCACCCGATTTTTGGCCATTTTTCCACAGTGGGTTTTGCACCCCGTACTTCTGGCGCTAATTTTTGGGCGCGGCTATGCCCGTGGCCTATTTTTGGCACACGGAGGCCGCCCCCAAAGTCTCGGGCCATTCCGAGTCCAGCGGTCGAACTTCGCCCACGCCCCCAACAAGGCTATAGCCCACCCGATTTTTGGCCATTTTTCCGCTGTGGGTTTTGGCACCCCGACCATCGGGCACTATAATTTGGGCGCGGCTGTGCCTGCTATTTTTGGCACCCGGAGGCCGCCCACGCCATTCCGAGTCCCGCGGATCTCCGCCACGCCCACCAAGGCTATAGCCCACCCGTTTTGGCCATTTGGGGGTTTCGGCACCTGACCTTCGGGTGCTAATTTTTCAGGCGCTGTGCCCAGGGCCTCATTTTTTTTGGCACATTGAGGCCGCTTCGCAAAATCTAGTGCTATTCCTAGTCCGCGGACGAACTCGCCCACGCCCCCCACCAAGGCTATAGCCCACCCGATTTTTGGCAATTTTTCCTCAGGGGGGTTTTGGCACCCCGACCTTCGGCGCTAATTTTTGGGCTGCCAGCCTGTGGCCTATTTTTGGCGCACGGAGGCCGCCGCAAAGTCTCGGACAATTCAGAGTCCGCGGACGAACCTTCGCCACCCCCTACCGCAAGCTATAGCCCACCCGCTTTTGGCCATTTGGGGTTTTGCACCCTAACCTTCGGCGCTAATTTTTGGGCGAGGCTGTGCCTGCGGGCCTATTTTGTGACACGGAGTCCGCCCAAAGTCTCGGGCCATTCCGAGTCCGGCGACGCACTTCGCCCACGCCCGCCAAGGCTATAGCCCACCCGATTTTTGGCCATTTTTCCGCAGGGGGTTTTGGCACCCCGACTCGGGTGCTACTTTTGGGCCTGGCTTTGCCTGTGGCCTATTTTTGCACACTTGAGGCCACCTAAAAGTCTCGGCCATTCCGAGTCCGGGGCGGATCGAATCTCGCCTACGCCCCACTCAAGGCTTTAGCCCACCCGTTTTGGCTATTTGGGGGTTTTGCACCTGACCTTGGGACACTAATTTTTAAGGCGCAGTTCGTGGGCCTATTTTTTGGCTCACGGCGCCCGCAAAGTCTCGGGCCATTCCAGTCCGGCGGACGAACTCGCCCACGCCCACCAAGGCTATAGCCCACCTGCTTTTATGCCATTTGGGGGTTTTGACACCCCGACCTTCGGTGCTAATTTTTGGATGTGCTGTGCCTGTGGCCTATTTTTTGCATATGGAGGCCGCCCGCAATGTCTCGTGCCATTCCTAGACAGGCGGACTAACTTCGCCCAAGCCCCCCACCAAGGCTATAGCCCACCCGATATTTGGCCATATTTCAGCAGGGGGTTCTGGCACCCCTATCTTCGGTACTAATTTTGCTGCTGTGCGTGGCCTATTTTTGGCACACGGAGGCAGCCCGCAGTCTCGGCCCATTCCGAAGTCTGGGCGGATTTCCGCCCTACTTCCCCACCAAGGCAATAGCCCACTGCTTTTTTCCGCTGGGGTTTTGGCACCCTGACCTTCGGTGCTAATTTTGCTCTGTGTCCGTGGCCTATTTTTGGCACACGGAGGCCGCCCGCAATGTCTCGTGCCATTCCTAGTCTGGCGGACGAACTTCGCCCATGCCCCCCACCAAGGCTATAGCCCACCCGATTTTTGGCCATTTTTCCGCAGGGGGTTTTGGCACCCCGACCTTTGGGTGCTAATTTTTGGACGCGGCTGTGCCCGTGGCCTATGTTTGGCACACGGAGGCTGTCCGCAAAGTCTCGGGCCATTCCGAGTCCGGCGGACGAACTTCCCCCACGCCCCCCACCAAGGCTATAGCCCATTCGTTTTTTTTCTGCTTGGGGGTTTTCGCACCCCGACCTTCGGGTACTAATTTTTGAGCGCGGCTGTGTCCGTGGCCTATTTTTGGCACACGGAGGCCGCCCGCAATGTCTCGTGCCATTCCTAGTCCGGCGGACGAACTTCGCCCATGCCCCCCACCAAGGCTATAGCCCACCCGATTTTTGGCAATTTTTCCGCAGGGGGTTTCGGCACCCCGACCTTCGGGTGCTAATTTTTGGGCGCAAGCAGCTCATGGTTTATTTTTTTGGCTCACGGAGGCCGCCGCAAAGGTCGGGCCATTCCGAGTCCGCGGATCCGCCCCGCCCCACAAAGGCTATAGCCCACCCGCTTTTGGCCATTTGGGGGTTTCGGCACCCCGAACTTCGGGTGCTAATTTTTCGGAGCGGCTGTGACCGTGGCCTATTTTTGGCACACGGAGGCCGCCGCAGTCTCGGCTATTCCAGTCCGGACGAACTTCTTCCACGCCTCCACCAAGGCTTTAGCCCACCCGCTTTTTTGGCCATTAGGGGTTTTGACACCCGACCTTCGGGTGCAATTTCTTTAGACGTGGCTGTGCCTATGGCCTTTTTTGCACACGGAGGCGCCCGCAAAGTCTCGTGCCATTCCTAGTCTGGGACGGAAATCTCGCCCATGCCCCACTCAAGGCTATAGCCCACCGGATTTTTGCCATTTTTCCGCTTGGGGTTTTGGCACCCCACCTTCGGGCGCCAATTTTGGGCGCGGCTGTGCCTGGCCTATTTTTGGCACGGAGGCCACCCGAAAGTGTCTGGGCTATTCCAGTCCGCAGACGAATCTCGCCACGCCCCACCAAGGCTATAGCCCACCTATTTTTTGGCCATTTGGGGGTATGGCACCCTGACCTTCGGGCGCTAATTTTTGTGCGCGGCTGTGCCTGTGGGCCTATTTTTGGCACACGGAGGCCGCCTGCAGTCTCGGGCTATTCCGAGTCCGCGGACCCTCGCCACGCCCTACCAAGGCTATAGCCCACCCGATGGCTGGCCATTTTTCCGCTGGGCGGTTTTGCACCCTCGACCTTCGGCGCACTAATTTTTGGGCAAAGCTGTGCCTCGTGTCCTATTTTTGACACATGGAGGCCGCCCGCTAAGTCTCGGCTATTCAGAGTCCGGCGGACGAATCTCGCCACGCCCCACCAAGGCTATAGCTCACCCGCTTTTGGCCATTTGGGGTTTTGCGCCCTGACTATCGGGCGCCACTTTTTGGGAGCGGCTGAGCCTGGCCTATTTTTGGCACACAGATTCCGCCTCGCAAAGTCTCGGGGCTATTCTGAGTTCAAGTGACGAACTCTCGCCCACGGCCCCACTAAGGCTATAGCCCACCCGTTTTGCAATTGGGGTTGGCACCGACCTTCGAGCGCTTACTTTTTCGGCGTGGCTGTGCCCATGCCTATTTTTGGCACACGGATGCCGCTCGCAAAGTCTCGGGCCATTCCGAGTCCAGCGTACGAACATCGCCCACGCCTCCCACAAAGGCTAGCCCACCCTGGCCATTTGGGGTTTTTGCACCCGACCTTCGGGCGCTAATTTTGGGTGCGGCTGTGCCCAGTGGCCTATTTTTGGCACCCGGAGGCCGCCCAAAGTCTCGAGCTATTCCGAGTCCGGCGGACGAACTCGCCCCACGCCCCACCAAGGCTATAGCCCACCCGATTTTTGGCCATTTTTCCGCAGGGAGGTTTTGGCACCCCGACCTTCGGCGCTAATTTTTGGCGCGTGCCCGTGGCCTATTTTTAGCGCACGGAGCCCGCCTCGGCAAAGTCTCGCATTCCTAGTCCGCGGATTTAACTTTGCCTCCACGCCCTACAAAGGCTATAGCCCACCCGATGGCCATTTTTCCGCTTATGGGGTTTTGGCACCGCGACTGGGTGCTAATTTTTGTGCGCTGCTGTGCCTGCGGGCCTACTTTTGGCACACGGAGGCCGGGCCCGCAAAGTCTCGAGCCATTCCAGTCCGGGGCGGACGAACTTCGCCTACGCCTCACCAAGGCTATAGCCCACCCGCTTTTGGCCATTTTTCCGCTGGGGTTTTTGGCACCCGACCTTCGGCGCACTTTGGGGGCGGCTGTGTCCGTGGCCTCATTTTTGGCACCCGGAGGCCGCCCCGCAGTCTATGGCACCTAATTCCGAGTCCGCGGACGAACTCGCCACGCTCCCACCTGCCTATTGCCCACCTGCTTTTTGGCCATTTGGGGTTTTGGCACCCTGACCTTCGGGCGCGACTTTTTGAGCGCGGCTGTGCCTGGGTGGCCTACTTTTTGCACACTGAGGCCATCCACAAAGTCTCGAGCCATTCCGAACCGAGGACGAACTCGCCCACGCCTCTACCAAGGCTATAGCCCACCCGATTTTTGGCCATTTTTCCGCAGGGAGGTTTTGGCACCACCTCGGGCGCTAATTTGGGCACGGCTGTGTCCGTGGCCTATTTTTAGCGCACGGAGGCTTCCGCAAAGTCTCGTACATTCCTAGTCCGGCGGACGAACCCTTTGCCCACGCCCCACAAAGGCTATAGCCCACCCGATTTTTGGCCATTTTTCCAAGCAGGGGGTTTTGGCACCCCCGACCTTCGGCGCGAATTTTTGGGGGCGGCTGTGTCCGTGGCCTATTTTTGGCACGCTGGAGGCCGCCCGTAAAGTCTCGGGCACCTGAGTCCAGCGGACGAATCCGCCCACGCCTCACTCAAGGCTATAGCCCACCCGCTTTTGGCCATTTGGGGGTTTTGGCACCCCGACCTTCGGGCTCTAATTTTTGGGCTGTGCCTGGGCCTACTTTTGGTACATGGAGACCGCCCACAAAGTCTCGAGTTATTCGAGTCCGGCGGACGAACTTGACACGCCCCACCAAGGCTATAGCCCACCCGACTTTTGGCCAATTTTCCGCTGGGGTTTTGCACCCAATCTTCGGCGCTAATTTTGCCGCAGCTGTGCCTGCGGGCCTATTTTTGGCTCACAAGGCCGCCCGCAGTCTTAAGCCATTCCCGGATCTCACATTGAACTCGCCACGCCCCACCAAGGCTATAACCCACCTGCTGGTATTTTTCCGCTGGGGTTTTGGCACCCTGACCTTCCGGGCACTTTGGGGGCGGCTGTGTCTCGTGGCCTATTTTTGGCACCCGGAGGCCGCCCGCAAAGTCTCAGGTACTCTGAGTCCGCGGACGAATCTCGCCCACGCCCCACCAAGGCTATAGCCCACCCGCTTTTGGCCATTTTTCCGCTGGGGTTTTGGCACCACCTTCGGGCGCACTTTTGGGGGCGGCTGTGTCCGTGGCCTATTTTTGGCACTCCGGAGGCCGCCCGCAAAGTCTCGAGCTATTCCGAGTCCGGGCGGACGAACCTCGCCCACGCCCACCAAGGCTATAGCCCACCCGATTTTGGCCATTTTTCCGCAGGGAGGTTTTGGCACCCCGACCTTCGGCGCTAATTTTGCGCTGTGCCTGTGGCTTTTTTAGCGCACGGAGGCCTGCAAAGTCTCTGCTACCTTGTCCGGCGGACGAACTTCGCCCACGCCCCCCACCAAGGCTATAGCCCACCCGATTTTTGGCCATTTTTCCGCAGGGAGGTTTTGGCACCCCGACCTTCGGGCGCTAATATTTGGGCACGGCTGTGCCCGTGGCCTATTTTTAGCGCACGGAGGCCGCCCGCAAAGTCTCGTGCCATTCCTAGTCCGGCGGACGAACTTTGCCCACGCCCCCCACAAAGGCTATAGCCCACCCGATTTTTGGCCATTTTTCCGCAGGGGGTTTTGGCACCCCGACCTTCGGGCCCTAATTTTTGGGGGCGGCTGTGTCCGTGGCCTATTTTTGGCACGCGGAGGCCGCCCGCAAAGTCTCGGCACTGAGTCCAGCGGACGAACTCGCCCCACGCCCCACCAAGGCTATAGCCCACCCGCTTTTGGCCATTTGGGGGTTTTGGCACCCTGACTCGGGCTCTAATTTTTGGGCGTGATGTGCCTGTGGCCTACTTTTGGTACACGGAGGCCACCCACAAAGTCTCGAGCCATTCCGAGTCCGGGGGACGAACTTCGCACACGCCCCCCACCAAGGCTATAGCCCACCCGACTTTTGGCCAATTTTCCGCTGGGGGTTTTGGTACTCCAATCTTCGGGCGCTAATTTTTGCCGCAGCTGTGCCTCGTGGCCTATTTTTGGCTCACGAAGGCCGCCCGCAAAGTCTCGGGACATTCCGCATCCGGCGATCGAATCTCGCCCACGCCCCTACCAAGGCCATAACCCACCTCGCTTTTTTGGGCATTTTTCCGCTGGGGTTTTGGCACCCGACTCTTCCGGGCGCTTTTTCAAGGGGCTGTGGCCTATTTTTGGACACTGAGGCCGCCCGCAAAGTCTCAGGTACTCTGAGTCCGGCGGACGAACTCGCCACGCCCTACCAAGGCTATAGCAGTCCACCAAAGCTTTTGGCCATTTCTGGGGGTTTTGCACCCCACCTTCGGGTTTCTAATTTTTGGGTAATGCCCTGTGGCCTACTTTTGGTACACGGAGGCCGCCACAAAGTCTCGAGCCATTCCGAGTCCGGGCGGTTTAACTTCGCCTACACTTCACCAAGGCTATAGCCCACCCGACTTTTGGCCATTTTTCCGCTGGGGTTTTGGCACTCCAATCTTCGGCGCTAATTTTTGAGCAGCTGTGCCCCGTGGCCTATTTTTGCTCACGGAGGCCGCCTGCAAAGTCTCGGCTATTCCGGCCCGGCGACGAATCTCGCCCACGCTCTACCAAGGCTATAACCCACCCTTTTTGGGCATTTTTCCGCTGGGGTTTTGGCACCCGACCTTCGGCGCACTATTGGGGGCGGCTGTGCGGGCCTATTTTTGGCACGCGAGGCCGCCCAAAGTCTCGGCACCCAGTCCGGCGGACGAATCTCGCCACGCCCACCAAGCCTATTGCCCACCCGTTTTTGGCCATTAGGGGTTTTGCACCCCGACCTTCGGGCGCTAATTTTTAGCGCTGTGCCTGCGGGCCTACTTTTGGCACACGGAGGCTTGGCCCGCAAATTTTCGAGCCATTCCGAGTCCTGCGGACGAATCTCGCCCACGCCCCACCAAGGCTATAGCCCACCCGATTTTTGGCCATTTTTCCGCAGGGGGGTTTTGGCACCTGACTTTCGGCGCTACTTTTTGGGCGCGGCTGTGCCCGTGGCCTCATTTTTAGCGCAAGACGTGGAGGCCGCTGCAAAGTCTCGCCAGTCCTATTCGGCGACGAAATTTGTCCACGCCCACAAAGGCTATAGCCCACCCGATTTTTGGCCATTTTTCCGCTTATGGGGTTTTGGCACCGACCTTCGAGTGCTAATTTAAAAAGGGTGTGCCTCGTGGCCTACTTTTTGGCACAATGGAGGCCGCCTGCAGAATCTCGGGCCATTCCGAGTCCGGGCGGACGAATCTCGCCACGCCCCACCAAGGCTATAGCCCACCCGTTTTTTGGCCATTTTTCCGCAGGGGGTTTTGGCACCCCGACCTTCGGCGCACTTTGGGGGCGGCTGTGTCGTGGCTCATTTTTGCACGCGGAGGCCGCCCGCAGTCTCGGGCACCCGAGTCCGCGGACGATCTCGCCCACGCCACCAAGGCTATAGCCTCACCTGCTGGCCATTTTTCCGCTGGGTTTTGGCACCCACCTTCCGGCGCTAATTTTTGGGGGCTGTGTCCTGGCCTATTTTTGGCACCCTGAGGCCGCCCGCAGTCTCAGGCAATTCCCGAGTCCGGACGGGTCTCGCCACGCCCACTCAAGCCTATTGCCCACCCTTTTGGCCATTTGGGGTTTTGGCACCCCCGACCTCGGCGCTAATTTTTGAGCTGCCTGTGCCTGCCTACTTTTTTGGCACACGGAGGTCCTGAAGTCTCGAGCCATTCCGAGTCCGCGGACGAATCTCGCCCACGCCCCACCAAGGCTATAGCCCACCCGATTTTGGCCATTTTTCCGCAGGGAGGTTTTGGCACCCCACTTCGGCGCTAATATTTGGGCACGGCTGTGCCTGTGGCCTATTTTTAGCGCACGGAGGCCGCCCGCAGTCTCGCGGCCATTCCTAGTCCGCGGACGAACTCTTTGCTCACGCCTCACAAAGGCTATAGCCCACCCGATTTTTGGCCATTTTTCCTAGGGGGGTTTTGCACCTGACCTTCGGGCCCTAATTTTTGGGGGCGGCTGTGTCCGTGGCCTATTTTTGGCACGCGGAGGCCGCCTGCAAAGTCTTCGGGCACTTCCGAGTCCGGCGGACGAATCTCGCCTACGCCCACACTCAAGGCTATAGCCCACCTGCTTTTGGCCATTTGGGGGTTTTGCACCCCGACTCGGCGCTACTTTTGGGCGCGGCTGTGCCTGCGGGCCTACTTTTGGCACACGGAGGCCGGTCCCGTAGTCTCGAGCTATCCGAGTCCGCGGACGAACTTCGCCACGCCCACCAAGGCTATAGCCCACCCGATTTTTGGCCATTTTTCCGCAGGGGGTTTTTGCACCCCGAACTTCGGCGCTAATATTTGGGCACGGCTGTGCCTGCGGGCCTATTTTTTTAGCACACGGAGGCCGCCCCCGCAAAGTCTCGGGCCATTCCGCCCGGCGGACGAACTCGCCCACGCCCCACCAAGGCCATAGCCCTCACCCGCTTTTGGTCATTTTTCCGCTGGGGGTTTTTGGCACTCGACCTTCGGGCGCTAATTTTGAGCGCGGCTTTGCCTGGCCTTTACTTTTGGCACACGGAGGCCGGTCCCTTGCAAAGTCTCGGGCCATTCCGAGTCCGGCGGACGAACTTCGCCCACGCCCCCCACCAAGGCTATAGCCCACCCGAGTTGTGGCCATTTTTCCGCTGGGGGGTTTTGGCACCCCGACCTTCGGGCGCTCATTTTTGGGCGCGGCTGTGCCTCGGGGTGGGTTTGGCCTATTTTTAGCACACGGAGGCCGCCAACAAAGTCTCGTGTACATTCTAGTCCGGCGGATCGAATCTCGCCTACGCCCACAAAGGCTATAGCCCACCCGATTTTTGGCCATTTTTCCAAGCAGGGGGTTTTGGCACCCGACCTTCGGGCGCTAATTTTTGGGCGCGGCTGTGCCCGTGGCCTATTTTTCGTACTCGGAGGCCGCCATCAAAGTCTCGGGCAATTCCAAGTCCGGCGGACGGACTTCGCCCACGCCCCCCACCAAGGCTATAGCCCACCCGATTTTTGGCCATTTTTCCGCTGGCTGGTTTTGGCACCCCGACCTTCGGGCGCCACTTTGGGCTGCGCTGTGCCCGTGGCCTATTTTTGCACGAGGCCGCCCAAAGTCTCGCCATTCAGTCCGCGACGGGTTCGCCCACGCCCCTACCAAGGCTATAGCCCACCCGATGGCCATTTTTCCACAGGGGTTTTGCACCCCCGACCTTCGGGCGCTAATTTTTGGGCGCGGCTGTGCCTGGTGGCCTATTTTTGGCACGCGGAGGCCGCCCGCAAAGCCCCGGCAATTCCACGTCGCGGACGGACTTCGCCCACGCCCCACCAAGGCTATAGCCCACCCGATTTTGGCCATTTTTCCGCAGGGAGGTTTTGGTACCCCGACCTTCGGGGCTAATTTGAGCGCGTGTGCCTGGGCCTATTTTTAGCACACGGAGGTCGCCCGCAAAGTCTCGGTATTCCACGTCCGCGGATTTAATCTTCGCCACGCCCCCACCAAGGCCATAGCCCACCCGTTTTGGCCATTTTTCCGCTGGGGTTTTTGGCACCCTGACCTTCGGGCGCTTAATTTTTGAGCACGGCTGCCCGTGGCCTACTTTTAAGTAATAATACACGGAGGCTCTCGCAAAGAAGTCTCGAGCCATCTCGAGTCCGGCGGACGAATCTCGCCACGCCCCACCAAGGCTATAGCCCACCCGATTTTGGCCATTTTTCCGCTGGGAGGTTTTGGCACCCCGACCTTCGGGCGCAAATTTTTGCGCTGGCCCCTTGGCCTATTTTTAGCACACGGAGGCCGCCCCGCAGTCTCGGCTATTCCGAGTCCGCGGACGAACTTCGCCACGCCCACCAAGGCCATAGCCCACCCGTTTTTGGCCATTTTTCCGCTGGGGGGCTTTTGGCACCCCGACCTTTCAGGCGCTAATTTTTGGGCGCTATGCCCGTGGCCTATTTTTGCACACGGCGGGCTCCCCAAAGTCTCGGGCCATTCCGAGTCCGGGGCGGATCTAATCTCGCCCACGCCCCACTCAAGGCTATAGCCCAACCGATTTTTGGCCATTTTTCCGCTGGGGGTTTTGGCACCCCGACCTTCAGGCGCTAATTTTGGGCATGCTATGCCTGTGGCTCTATTTTTGCACACGGAAGGGCTCCCCAAAGTCTCGGCCATTCCGAGTCCGGGCGGACGAATCCGACCACGCCCCACCAAGGCTATAACCCAACCGATTTTTGCCATTTTTCCGCTGGGGTTTTGGCACCGACCTTCGGGCGCTAATTTTTGGGCTGTGCCCGGTGGCCTATTTTTGGCACACGGAGGCCGCCTCCGCACAAGTCTCGGTATTCCCAGTCCGGCGGACGAACTCGGCCACGCCCTACAAAGGCTATAGCCCACCCGCTTTTGGCCATTTGGGGTTTTGGGACCCCCCTGGGTGCTACTTTTTGGGCGCGGCTGTGCTCCGTGGCTGGGCTGGCTATTTTTTTAGCACACGGAGGCTGCCCGTATAGTCTCGGCCATTCTCCGAGTCCGGCGGACGAATCTCGCCCATGCCCCCACTCAAGGCTATAGCCCACCCGATTTTTGGCCATTTTTCCGCTGGGGTTTTGGCACCCCGACCTTCGAGGTGCGAGGCACACGGAGGCCGCCAGAAGTTTTTTCTGGGAGCGGCAGCCCACCTGCCCACCTATTTTTACACGGAGGCCGCCCGCAGTCTCGGGCCATTCCGAGTCCGGCGACGAACCGCCCACGCCCTGCAAGGCTATAGCCCACCCGCGATTGGCCATTTGGGGTTTTGGCCCTGCCACTCGGCGTACTTTGGTCCGCGGCTGTTCCCACCCGCGGGCCCCATTTTTGGCACACGGAGGCCGCCCCTAGCAAAGTTCTCCGGGCTATCTCCTACCTCATGAGTCCGGCGGACTCTCGCCCACGCCCTCGCCACCAAGGCTATAGCCCACCCGATTTTTGGCCATTTTTCCGCTGGGAGCCGGGCACCTCTGACTTCGGCGCTTTCGGGCGCTTAATTTGGGCACGGCTCGTGGACTATTTTTGGCACGCGGAGGCCGCCCGCAAAGTCTCGGGCTATTCTGAAGTCCGCGGGATTTGGTCGATCTCGCCTACGCCCCACCAAGGCTATAGCCCACCCGATTTTTGGCCATTTTTCCGCTGGGGTTTTGGCACCCCGACCTTCGGAGCTAATTTTTGGGCGCAAGCAGCTGTGCCTGTCACCTATTTTTGGCACACGGAGGCTGCCTGCAGCCCCGGGCCATTCCGAAATCTGGCGGACGAACTTCGCCCACGCCCGCCAAGGCTATAGCCCACCCGTGCTTTTGGCCATTTGGGGTTTGCGCCCGACCTCGGGCGCTAATTTTTGGGTGCGGCTGTTCCCGTGGCCTATTTTTGGCACACGGAGGCCGCCCGCAGTCTCGGCTCATCTCCGAGTCCGCGGACGAATCTCGCCCACGCCCACCAAGGCTATAGCCCACCCGATGGCCATTTTTCCGCTGGAGGATTTTGCACCCCGACCTTCAGGCGCTAATTTTTGGGCGCTGGCTATGCCTGTGACCTATTTTTGGCACACGGGGCTCCCCCAAAGTCTCGGGCTATTCCGAGTCTCGCGATCGGATTCTCGCCTATGCCCCCACTCAAGGCTATAGCCCAACCGATCTTTCGGCCATTTTTCCGCTGGGGGGGTTTTGGCACCTCGACCTTCGGCGCTAATTTTTGGCGCTAAGCTGTGCGGGTGGGCCTATTTTTTGTATACGGAGGCTTGGCCGCAAAGTCTCGGGCTATTCCGAGTCCGGGGACGAACTCGCCCACGCCCTACAAAGGCTATAGCCCACCCGATTTTGGCCATTTGGGGTTTTGCACCTGAACCTTCGGTGCTAATTTTGGGTGCGGCTTTGCCCGTGGCCTACTTCTGGTACACGGAGGCCGCCCGCAAAGTCTCGAGCCATTCCGAGTCCGGCGGACGAATCCGCCACGCCCCACCAAGGCTATAGCCCACCTGATTTTGTCCATTTTTCCGCTGGGGGTTTTGGCACTCTGACCCGCCTTTCGGCGCTACTTTGGCCGCGGCTGTGGCCGTGTCCTATTTTTGGCTACACAGAGGCCGCCCGCAAAGTCTCGGGCCATTCCGAGTCCGCGGACGAATCTCGCCCCAGCTCCCACAAAGGCTATGTAGCCCACCCGCTTTGGGGTTTCCTGCACATTTACTCGGGCGGTTGTGCCTGCGGGGCCTATTTTTGCACACGGAGCTGGCCGCAGTCACCCCGAGTCCGGGACGAATCTCGCGATTTAATCTCGCCCACCCCCAAGGCTATAGCCCACCCGCTTTTGGCCATTTAGTGGGTTTTGGCACACCCCCTGACCTTCGGGCGCACTTTGCGGCGCGGATGTGGATTTTTAGCCACGGAGGCCGCCTTCTTGCAAAGTCGGCCATCCAGTCCGCGGACGAACTGCAGCTCCATTTTCCCTTCATTTGGGTGGTTTTGGCACCTTCGGGTGCCACTTTGGTGCGGGTGTGCCTGCGGGCCTATTTTTAGCACACACGGAGGCCGCCCGGAAAGTCTCGGGCCATTCTGAGTCCGGCGGACGAACTCCGCCCACGCCCCACCAAGGCTATAGCCCACCCGCTTTTGGCCATTTTTCCGCTGGGGTTTTGGCACCCCGACCTTCGGCGCTCTAATTTTTAATGGCGGGTTGGCCCGTGGCCTATTTTTGGCACACGGAGGCCACCCGCAGTCTCGGCCTCGAGTCCGCGGACTCCGCCACGCCTACCAAGGCTATAGCCCACCCGCTTTTGGCCATTTTTCCGCTGGGGTTTTTGGCACCCTGACCTTCGGGCGCTAATTTTAGGGCGCGTGCTATGCCTGCGGGCCTATTGTTGGCGCACGAGGCCACCCGCAAAGTCTCGGCCTTTTCGAGTCCGGACGATCTCGCCACGCCTTTACCAAGGCTATAGCCCACCCTGCTTTTGGCCATTTTTCCGCTGGGGCTTTGCACCCCACCTTCAAGGCGCTAATTTTAGGGCGCTATGCCTGTGGGCCTATTGTTGGCGCACGGAGGCCACCCGCAGTCTCGCCTTTTCGAGTCCGGCGGACGAATCTCGCCACTCCCAACCAAGGCTATAGCCTAAACTGGGCCATCGGGGTTTGGCATTTTTGGCCATTCTTTCCGGGGGGTTTTGGCACGACGACCTCGGGCGCTAATTTTTGGTGCGTCTGTGCCCGGCCCTATTTTTGCAATACTTGAGGTCGCCCACACACACCCGCTTGGCAAGAGGAAGTCCGGGCTATTCGCCACGCCCCAAGGCAAGGCTATAGCCCACCCGCTGGCCATTTGGGGGCTAATTTTTGGGCACCCGATTTTTCCTTCGGGCATGCCCCGACCTGGCGCGGCTGCATTTTTTTTTTGGCCCCGCAGACGGCTATAGGCTACCCAACTTCGTGGCCATTTGCAACGAGGCCGCCTTGTAAAGTCTCGGCCATTCCCGTCCGCGGACGAACTCGCCACGCCTACCAAAGGCATTTGGGGTTTGGCACCCCGACTGGCGCTAATTTTGGCTGCTCCTGCACCCACCCGCAGTGTCTCGCTATTTGGGGGACCCACTGGCGCTTTTGGCCATGCCTGATTTGCACTTTTTCGCTAGTCACGGCCAGCCTGGGCCATTTTTTTGGCACCCCGAAATTTTGTCGCTGCTGCGTCCGCCCAGTTCTACAGTAAAGTCAGTCCTACAACGCCCCACAAAGGCTATAGCCCACCTGCTTTTGGCCATTTGGGGGTTTTGGCACCTGACCACCACTTCCTGGGCGCCTTTTGTGGCGCCAACCCGCTTTTGGCCATGGGGGTCCTCGTTTTTTTGCACACGGTGGCTGCAAAGTCTCCGGGCTGAGTCCGCGGATCGAATCTCGCCTACGCCCACCAAAAGGCTATAGCCCAACCCGCTTTTGGCCATTTGGGGGTTTTTGCACCAAACTTCGGGTGCTAATTTTTGGGCGCTATGCCTGTGGCCTATTTTTGCAGGAGGTCCGCTTTGCAATGTCTTGGGCCATTCGAGTCCTGCGGACGAATCTTCGCCACGCCCCACCAAAGCTAGCCCACCCGCTTTTGCCCATTTGGGTGGTTTTGGCACCCCTTTCGGCGGCTAATTTTTGGCAGCGGCTGTACCCGTCTCTACTTTTGCACACGGAGGCCGCCGCAAAGTCTCGGGCTATTCCTAGTCCGGCGGACGAATCCCCGCCACGCCCACCAAGGCTATAGCCCACCCGATGGCCATTTGGGGGTTTTGGCACCCCACCTTCGGGCGCTAATTTTGGTGCTGCCTGTGGCCTAATTTTTGACACACGGAGGCCGCCCGCAGTCTCGGGCCATGAGTCCGCGGACGAACTTCGCCCCACGCCCCACCAAGGCTATAGCCCACCCGCGATTTTTGGCCATTTTTCCGGGGGTTTTTGCACCGGACTCTTCAAGGCGCTACTTTTAAGGCGGCTATGCCTGGCCTATTTTTGGCACACGGAGGCCGCTATGTCTCAGGCCATTCCGAGTCCGGCGGGACTCAATCTCGCCCACGCCCTCACCAAAGGCAATAGCCCACCCGCTTTTGGCCATTTGGGGTTTTGGCACCCCGACCTCGAGCGCTAATTTTTGGCAGCTGTGCCTGGGGAAGATATTGCACACAGAGGCCGCCCCGCAGTCTCGTGCTATTCGTAGTCCGGCAGATTAAATCTCGCCCACTCCCCCACCAAGGCTATAGCCCACCCGCTATTTTTTGGCCATTTTTCCGCTTGGGGTTTTGCACCCGGCCTTCGGGCGCTAATTTTGGCATGTGCCTTGGCCTATTTTTGCACACGGAGGCCGCCCGCAAAGTCACGGGCTATTCCGAGTCCGCGGACGAATCTCGCCACGCCCCACCAAGGCTATAGCCCACCCGCTTTTGGCCATTTTTCGCTGGGAGTTTTTGCACCCTGACCTTCGGGCGCCACTTTTTGGGCGCATGTGCCCGTGGCCCATTTTTGGTACACGGAGGCCACCCGCAATGTCTCGACATTCCCGGCGGACGAATCCTCGCCACCCCCCACCAAGGCTATAGCCCACCTGCTTTTGGCCATTTAGGGGTTTTGCACCCCACCTTTGCGCACTTTGGACGCTGCTGTGCCCTGGTCTAATTTTTTTTGGCATACGAAGCGCCACCCGCAAAGTCTCGGGCTGTCTTCGCCTTATAGGCTGTAGTGACATGGCGCCTCCTGCCGCCACTAGAAGTCACGGGAGGCCGCCGCATCTCTTCTGATTCCAGTCCGCGACGAATCTCGCCACTTCTACCAAGGCTATAGCCCACCCGCTTTTGGCCATTTAGGGATTTTGGCATCCCGACCTTTGGGGCGCTACTTTTGACGCGTGTGCCCTTTGGCCTGTTTTGGCACACGGGCCACCTGCAAAGTCACGGGCCATTCCGAGTCCGCGGACGAACTTCGCCCACGCCCACTCAAGGCTTTAGGCCACCCGATGGCCATTTTTCCGCTGGGGAGTTTTGGCACCCCAACCTTCGGGCACTAATTTTGGGCGTGAATGTGCTCCGTGGAATATTTTTGTACACGGAGGCCGCCCGCAAAGTCTCGGGCCATTCCGAGTCCGCGAATCTCGCCACTTCCCACCAAGGCTATAGCCCACCCGCTTTTGGCCATTTAGGGGGTTTTGGCTCCCGACCTTCGTGGCGCTAATTTTTGGGTGCTGTGCCCGTGGCCTATTTTTTTGGCATACGGAGGCCACCTGCAAAGTCTCGGCCATTCCTGAGTCCGGCGGATTTTAACTTCGCCACGCCCTACCAAGGCTATAGCCCATCCGATTTTGGCCATTTTTCCGCTGGGGTTTTGCACCCCGGCCTTCAAGGCGCAATTTTTGGGCGCGGCTGTGGCCTTGGCCTGTTTTTGCACACGTACACGGCCTCCCGCAAAGTCACGGGCTATTCCGAGTCCGCTCGGACGAATCTCGCCCACGCCCCACCAAGGCTATAGCCCACCCGCTGGCCATTTTTCCGCTTGGGAGTTTTGGCACCGACCTTCGGCACCACTTTTTGGGTGCGACTGTGCCCGTGGAATATTTTTACACGGAGGCCGCCCCGAAAGTCTCGGGCATTCCGAGTCCGCGAACGAATCTCGCCCACTCCCCCACCAAGGCTATAGCCCACCCGCTTTTGGCCATTTGGGGTTTCGCACCCCGACCTTCGGCGCCACTTTTGGGGCGGCTGTGCCCGTGGACTATTTTTGGCACATGGAGGCCGCCCGCAGTCTCGGGCTATTCCGAGTCCGCGAACGAATCTCGCCCCACTCCCCACCTGCTATAGCCCACCCGCTTTTGGCCATTTGGGGATTTTGGCACCTGACCATTTGGGGCGCCACTTTTGGGCGCTGCTGTGCCCTTGGCCTGTTTTTGCACACAAGGTCCGCCCGCAAAGTCACGGGCCATTCCGAGTCCATGGACGAACTCTCGCCCACGCCCACTCAAGACTTTAGGCCACCTGATTTGGCCATTTGTCCGCTGGGGTGTTTTGGCACCCCGACCTTCGGGCTCTACTTTTTGGGCGTGGCTGTGCCTGTGGAATATTTTTGTACACGGAGGCCGCCTGCAAAGTCTCGGCCATTCCGAGTCCGCGAACGAATCTCGCCTCACTCCCCACCAAGGCTATAGCCCACCCGCTTTTGGCCATTTGGGGGTTTTGGCCTCCGACCTTCGTGGCGCTAATTTTTGGGTGCGGCTGTGCCCGTGGCCTATTTTTTTGGCATACGGAGGCCACCTGCAAAGTCTCGGCCATTCCGAGTCCGCGGACGACTTCGCCACGCCCCACCAAGGCTATAGTCCCACCCGATTTTTGGACATTTTTCCGCTGGGGTTTTGGCACCCCGACCTGGCGCCACTTTTGGCATGGGCTGCTCCTGTGGCCTATTTTTGTGACACGGAGGCCGCCCCGCAGTCTGGGGCCATTCCGAGTCCGGCGGTCAAATCCGCCACGCCCACTCAAGGCTATGGCCCACCCGCTTTTTGGCCATTTGGGGTTTTGGCACCCCCACCTTCGGGCGCTACTTTTGGGCGCAAGTGCCTGGCCTATTTTTCGCACACGGAGGACGCCCGCAAAGTCACGGGCTATTCTGAGTCCGGCGGACGGTTCGCCTCCACGCCCCACCAAGGCTATAGCCCACCCGCTTTTGGCCATTTGGGGGTTTTGGCACCCCACCTTCGGGCTCTAATTTTTGGGCGCGGCTGTGCCTGTGGCCTATTTTTGGTACACGGAGGCCACCCGCAATGTCTTGGGCCATTCCGAGTCCGGCGGACGAACTTCGCCCACGCCCCCCACAAAGGCAATAGCCCACCCGTTTTGGCCATTTGGGGTTTGGGCACCCCGACCTTCGAGCGCTAATTTTTGGGCGCGGCTGTGCCCGTGGAATATTTTTGGTACACGGAGGCCTCCCGCAAAGTCTAGGGCCATTCCGAGTCCGGCGAACGAACTTCGCCCACTCCCCCCACCAAGGATATAGCCCACCCGTTTTGGCCATTTGGGGTTTTGGCACCCGACCTTCGGGCGCTAATTTTTGCGCGGCTGTGCCTTTGGCCTGTTTTTGGCACATGAAGGCCGCCACAAAGTCCTGGCCATTCCGAGTCCGCCGGACGAACTTCGCCCACGCCCCCCACCAAGGCTATAGCCCACCCGTTTTTTGGCCATTTTTCCGCTGGGGAGTTTTGGCACCCCGACCTTCGGGCACTAATTTTTGGGCGCGGCTGTGCCCGTGGAATATTTTTGGTACACGGAGGCCGCCCGCAAAGTCTCGGGGCATTCCGAGTCCGGCGAACGAACTTCGCCCACTCCCCCCACCAAGGCTATAGCCCACCCGTTTTTTGGCCATTTGGGGGGTTTTGGCACCCCGCCCTTGGGGCGCTAATTTTTGGGCGCGGCTGTGCCGTTGGCCTGTTTTGGGCACACGAAGGCCGCCCGTAAAGTCACGGGCCATTCCGAATCCGGCGGACGAACTTCGCCCGCGCCCCCCACCAAGGCTATAGCCCACCCGTTTTTTGGCCATTTAGGGGTTTTTTGGCACCCCCACCATTGGGCGCTAATTTTTGACGCGCTGTGCCTATGGTCTATTTTTTTGGCATACGAAGGCCACCCGCAGTCTCGGCCATTCCGAGTCCGGGCGGACGAACTCGCCACGCCTACATAGGCTGTAGTCCACCCGATTTTTCGCCATTTTTCCGCTGGGGTTTCGCACCTGACTCGGCGCCAATTTTTGGGGCGTGCTGTGCCTGCCCTATTTTTGGCACACGGAGGCCGCCCGCAAAGTCTCGGCTTCCAGTCCGCGAACGAACTCGCCACTCCCCCACCAAGGCTATAGCCCACCCGTTTTTTGGCCATTTGGGATTTTGGCACTCGACCTTGGGGCGCTAATTTTTGGGCGCGGCTGTGCCTCTTTGGCCTGTTTTTGGCACACGGCCGCCCGCAGTCACGGGCCATTCCGAGTCCGGCGGACGAATTTCGCCCGGGCCCCCCACCAAGGCTATAGGCCACCCGATTTTTGGCCATTTTTCCGCTGGGGAGTTTTGGCACCCCGACCTTCGGCTAATTTTTGGGCGTGCAGCCTGTGGAATTTTTTGGCACACGGAGGTCGCCCGCAATGTCTCGGCTAGTCCGGGGCGACTAATCTCGCCCACGCCCTACAAAGGCTATAGCCTACCCGCTTTTGGGCCTTTGGGGTGTTTTGGCACCCCGACCTTTGGGCTCTAATTTTTGGGCGCGGCTGTGCCTGTGGCCTATTTTTGACACGAGAGGCCGCCCAGAAGTCTTGGGCTATTCCAGTCCGGCGGACGAATCTCGCCCACGCCCTACTCAAGGCTATAGCCCACCCGATTTTTGGCCATTTTTCCGCTGGGGTTTTGGCACCCGACCTTCGCCGCTAATTTTTGCGCGGCTGTGCCTGCGGGCTAATTTTTGGCACACGGAGGCCGCCCGCAAAGTCTCAGGCCATTCCGAGTCCGCGACTAATCTCGCCACGCCCCACCAAGGCTATAGCCCACCCTTTTTGGCCATTTGGGGGATTTGGCACCCCGACCTTAGGGCGCCACTAATTTTGGGCGCGGCTGTGCCTCGGGCCTATTTTTGACAAACGGAGGCCGCCCGCAAAGTCTCGTGCCATTCCGAGTCCGCGGATGAATCTCGCCCACGCCCTACAAAGGCTATAGCCCACCCGCTTTTTGGTCATTTGGGGGTTTTGCGCCCAACTGGTGCTAATTTTGTGCGTAGCTGTGGCCATGGCCTATTTTTGGCACACAGAGGCCGCCCGCAAAGTCTCGGCTATTCCGAGTCCGGGCGGATGAATC
The DNA here is from genome assembly GCA_030449895.1 of Citrus mangshanensis. Lineage (NCBI taxonomy): Eukaryota > Viridiplantae > Streptophyta > Magnoliopsida > Sapindales > Rutaceae > Citrus > Citrus mangshanensis. The sequence continues at coordinate 38,864 of JASUUJ010000079.1, forward strand.
TCGCGACGCCTACCAAGGCTATAGCCCACCCGCTTTTGGCCATTTTGGGGTTTTGGCACCCGACCTTCGGGCTCTAATTTTTGGGCGCTGTGCCTGGGTGGCCTATTTTTGACATGAGAGGCCGCCTGCAGAAGTCTTGGGCTATTCCAGTCCGCGGACGAATCTCGCCCACGCCCACCAAGGCTATAGCCCACCCGATTTTGGCCATTTTTCCGCTGGGGTTTTGGCACCCCGACTCTTCGCTGCTAATTTTTAAGGGCAAGCTGTGCCTGTGGCCTCATTTTTGGCACACGGAGGCCGCCTCGCAAAGTCTCGCCATTCCGAGTCCGCGGACGAATCTCGCCCCACGCCCACCAAGGCTATAGCCCACCCGATTTGGCCATTTTTCCGCTGGGGTTTTGGCACCCCGACCTTCGGCAATTTTGGGCTGCTGTGCCCGTGGCATTTTTTGGCTCACGGAGGCCGCACGCAAAGTCTCGACTATTCCGAGTCCGCGGACGAATCTCGCCCACGCCCCACCAAGGCTATAGCCCACCCGCTTTTGGCCATTTGTTTTGGCACCCTGAAATTGGTGCTAATTTTTAAGGCAGTGCCCGTGGCTCTATTTTTGGCACATGGAGGCCGCCCGCAAATTCTCGGTCCATTCCGAGTCCGCGGACGACCCGCCCACGCCACCACCAAGGCTATAGCCCACCCATGCTTTTCGCTATTTGGGGTTTTGGCACCTGACCTTCGTTAATTTTGGCTGTGCCTGTGGGCCTATTTTTGGCACACGGAGACCGCCCGCAAAGTCTCGTGGCATTCTAGTCCGGCGGACGAATCTCGCCACGCCCCACCAAGGCTATAGCCCACCCGATTTTTGGCCATTTTTCCGCTGGGGGTTTTGGCACCCCAACCTTCGGGCGCTACTTTTGGGCGCTGTGCCTGTGGGCCTATTTTTGACGCACGGAGGACGCCCGCAGTCTCGGCCATTCCGAGTCTGGCGGACGAATCTTCGCCCAGGCCCCCACCAAGGCTATAGCCCACCCGATTTTTGACCATTTTTCCGCTTGGGGTTTTGGCACCCCTCTTGGGCGCTAATTTTTGGGTGCGGTAATGCCCGTGCCAATTTTTGGTACATGGAGGCCGCCTGCAATGTCTCGTGCCATTCCGAGTCCGCGGATCGAACTCGCCCCACTCCCCACCAAGGCTATAGCCCACCCGCTTTTGGCCATTTGGGATTTTGGCACCCCGACCTTGGGGCGCTAATTTTTGGGCGCGGCTGTGCCTTGGCCTGTTTTTGGCACACGAAGGCCGCCCCGCAAACTCACGGGCTATTCCGAGTCCGCGGACGATCTCGCCACGCCCCACCAAGGCTATAGGCCACCCGATTTTTGGCCATTTTTCCGCTGGGGAGTTTTGGCACCCCGACCTTCGGGCACTAATTTGCTTGGCTGTGCCCGTGGGCCTCATTTTTGGCACACGGAGGTCGCCCGCAGTCTCGACCATTCCGAGACCGGCAGACGAATCTCGCCCACGCCCACCAAGGCTATAGCCCACCCGCTTTTGGCCATTTGGGGTTTTGGCACCCCACCTTCGGCGCTACTTTTTGGCGGCTGTTCTTTGGCCTGTTTCTGGCATTACACGAATGCGCCCGCAAAGTCACGGGCTATTCCGAGTCCGGGCGGAAATCTCGCCACGCCCCACCAAGGCTATAGCCCACCCGTATTTTGCCATTTGGGGGGGTTTTGGCACCCCGACCTTCGGCTGCTAATTTTTAAGGCTGTGCCCGTGGCCTATTTTTGGCACACGGAGGCCGCCCGCAAAGTCTCGGGCCATTCCGAGTCCGCGGACGAATCTCGCCCACGCCCCCACCAAGGCTATAGCCCACCCGATTTTTGGCCATTTTTCCGCTGGGGTTTTGGCACCCCGACCTTCGGCTTCTACTTTTTGGGCGTGCCTGTGGCTCTATTTTTGGCTCACGGAGGCCGCACGCAAAGTCTCGACTATTCCGAGTCCGCGACTCGCCTACGCCCACCAAGGCTATAGCCCACCCGCTTTTGGCCATTTGGGTTTTGCACCCTGAAATTCGGGTGCTAATTTTTGGGCGCAGTGCCTGGGTGGCCTATTTTTGGCACATGGAGGCCGCCTGCAAATTCTCGGTCCATTCCGAGTCCGGCGGACGAATTTCTCGCCACGCCACCACCAAGGCTATAGCCCACCCGCTTTTGGCCATTTGGGGGTTTTGGCACCCCGACCTTCAAGTTGCTAATTTTTGGCGTGGCTGTGCCTGTGGCCTATTTTTGGCACACGGAGACCGCCCGCAAAGTCTCGTGGCATTCCTAGTCCGGCGGACGAATCTCGCCTACGCCCACTCAAGGCTATAGCCCACCCGATTTTTGGCCATTTTTCCGCTTGGGGTTTTGGCATTCTAACCTTCGGGCGCCAATTTTTGGGCGTGCTGTGCCTGTGGGCCTATTTTTGGCGCACGGAGGACGCCCGCAAAGTCTCGGGCTATTCCGAGTCTGGCGGATTTAACTCGCCTAGGCTCCCCACCAAGGCTATAGCCTACCCGATTTTTGACCATTTTTCCGCTGGGGGTTTTGGCACCTGACCCTTGGGCGCTAATTTTTGGGTGCGGTAATGCCTGCTAATTTTTGGTACATGAAGGCCGCCTGCAATGTCTCGTGCCATTCCGAGTCCGCGGATCAACTCGCCCACACCCCCACCAAGGCTATAGCCCACCCGCTTTTGGCCATTTGGGATTTTTGCACCCCGACCTTGGGGCGCTAATTTTTGCCAGTTCTTGGCCTGTTTTTGCACACGAAGGCCGCCGCAAAGTCACGGGCTATTCCGAGTCCGCGGACGAATCTCGCCCACGCCCCAAGGCTATAGGCCACCCGATTTTGGCCATTTTTCCGCTTGGGAGTTTTGGCACCCCGACCTTCGGCACTAATTTTGCTTGGCTGTGCCTGTGGCCTATTTTTGCACACGGAGGCCGCCCCGCAAAGTCTCGGACCATTCCGAGACCGCAGACGAATCTCGCCACGCCCACCAAGGCTATAGCCCACCCGCTTTTGGCCATTTGGGGTTTTGGCACCCCGACCTTCGGGCGCCACTTTTTGCGCTAAGCTGTGCCCTTTGGCCTGTTTCTGCACACGAATGCGCCCCGCAGTCACGGGCCATTCCGAGTCCGGCGGACGAACTTCGCCCACGCCCCACCAAGGCTATAGCCCACCCGTATTTTGCCATTTGGGGGTTTTGGCACCCCGACCTTTGGGCGCTAATTTTTGACGTGGCTGTGCCTGTGGCCTATTTTTTTGTCATACAAGGCCACCCGCAGTCTCGGCCATTCCGAGTCCGGCGGACGAATCTCGCCCACGCCCACAAAGGCTATAGCTCACCTGCTTTTGGGCCTGGGGTGTTTTGGCACCCCGACCTTCGGGGCTCTAATTTTTGCTTGCTGTGCCTGTGGCCTATTTTTGGCACACGGAGGCCGCCCGCAAAGTCTCGGACTATTCCGAGTCCGGCGGACGAACTCTCGCCCACGCCCACCAAGGCTATAGCCCACCTGCTTTGGCTATTTGGGGTTTTGGCACCCCAACCTTCGGCGCTACTTTGGGCGCGGCTGTGCCTTGGCCTGTTTCTGGCACACGAATGCCGCCGCAGTCACGGGCCATTCCGAGTCCGGCGGACGCCAATCTCGCCCACGCCTCACTCAAGGCTATAGCCCACCTGCTTGGCCATTTGGGGTTTGGCACCTGACCTGGGCGCCACGGACGTGGCTGTGCCCGTGGGCCTATTTGTCATACGAAGGCCACCCGCAGTCTCGGGCTATTCCGAGTCCGCGGACGAATCTCGCCACGCCTCCACCAAGGCCGTAGTCCACCCGATTTTTCGCCATTTTTCCGGTGGGGTTTTGGCACCCCGACCTTCGGCGCTAATTTTTAAGGCGGCTGTGCCTGCGGTGGCCTATTTTTGGCACACGGAGGCCGCCCGCAAAGTCTCGGGCTATTCCGAGTCCGGCGAACGAACTCTCGCCTCACTCCCCACTCGCTATAGCCCACCCGCTTTTTTGCCATTTTGGGGTTTTGGCACCCAGACCTTCGAGCGCTAATTTTTGGGCTGCTGTGCCAGTGGAATATTTTTGGTACACGGAGGCCGCCCGCAAAGTCTCGGGCTATTCTGAGTCCGGCGAACGAATCTCGCCCACTCCCCACCAAGGCTATAGCCCACCCGCTTTTGGCCATTTGGGGGTTTTTTGGCACCACCTTCGGGCGCCACTTTTGGGCGCGCTGTGCCTCTTGGCCTATTTTTGGCACACAAGGCGCCCCGCAAAGTCCCGGGCCATTCCGAGTCCGCTGGACGACCCGCCACGCCTACCAAGGCTATAGCCCACCCGCTTTTGGCCATTTTTCCGCTGGGGAGTTTTGGCACCCCGACCTTCGGGCACTACTTGGGCGCGGCTGTGCCTGTGGAATATTTTTGGTACACGGAGGCTGCCCGCAGTGTCTCGGGCCATTCCGAGTCCGCGAACGAATCTCGCCACCTCTACCTACCAAGGCTATAGCCCACCCGCTTTTGGCCATCTGGGGGGTTTTGGCACCCCGACCTTGGGGCGCTAATTTTTGGGCGCGGCTGTGCCTCTTGGCCTGTTTTTGGCACACGCCGCCCGCAGTCATTCCAGTCCGCGGACGAATCTCGCCCACGCCCTACCAAGGCTATAGGCCACCCGACTTTTGGCCATTTTTCCGCTGGGAGTTTTGGCACCCCGACGGCACTAATTTTGGGCACAGCTGTGCTGTGGCCTATTTTTGGCACACGGAGGACGCCCACAAAGTCGTCAGGCTATGTTTGAGTCCGCGGATTAATCTCGCCCACGCCCTACCAAGGCTATAGCCTCTACCCGCTTTTGGCCATTTGGGGTTTTTGCACCCCGAACTCGGGTAAGCACTTTTGGCACGGCTGTGGCCTATTTTTGGCACACGGAGGCCACCCGCAAAGTCTGGCCATTCAGAGTCCGGCGGATCAATCTCGCCTACGCCTACCAAGGCTATAGCCCACCCGATTTTGGCCATTTTTCCGCTGGGACCCACTTCACACTTTAGCACGGCTATGCCTGGTCAATTTTTGGCACAAGGAGGCCGCCGCAGTCTCGGCTATTCTGAGTCCGGCGGACGAATCTCGCCTCACGCCTACCAAGGCTATAGCACACCTGCTTCGCTATTTGGGGTTTGGTACCCCAAACTGGTGCACTTGCACGGCTGTGCCCGTGGTCTATTTTTGGCATGGAGGCCGCCGCAGTCTCGGCTTCTGAGTCCGCGGACAAATCCCGCCTGCCCCACAAAGGCTAGCCCAAACTGCTTTTTTGCCATTGAGGATTTTGGCACCCCGAACTTCGGGTGCCACTTTTGGGGGCGGCTGTGCAGTGGTCAATTTTTGGCACACGGAGGCCGCCTGCAAAGTCTCGGCCATTCTGAGTCCGCGGACAAAACTCGCCTCAAGCTCTGGCCACAAAGGCTATAGCCCAAACTCGCTTTTTTTTGCTATTTGAGGATTTTGGCACCCAACTCAATTTGGGCGTGCTGTGCCCGTGGTCTATTTTTGGCACACGGAGGCCACCCGCGAACCTCGGGCTATTCAGAGTCCGGCGGACGATCCGCCACGCCCCACTTATAGCCTGGCACCCGATTGGCCATTTTTCCGCTGGCACCCGACCTTCAAGCACTTGGGCACGGCTATGCCTGGGGTCAATTTTTGGCACAAGGAGGCCGCCGCAAAGTTCGAGCCATTCCCGAGTCCGCGACGAATCTCGCCACGCCTACCAAGGCTAGCACACCTGCTTTTTTCGCCATTGGGGTTTTGCACCCCAAACTTCGGTGCTAATTTTTGGGCACGGCTGTGCCTGTGGCCTATTTTTGGTACACGGAGGCCACCCGCAGTCTGGCCATTCAGAGTCCGGCGGACGAATCTCGCCCACGCCTACTCAAGGCTATAGCCCACCCGATTTTTGGCCATTTTTCCGCTTGGGGAGCTTACCTTTTCGCTAATTTTGGGCAATGCAAGTGCCTGTGGGTCAATTTTTGGCATGAAGGAGGCCGCCCCAGTCTCGGGCCATTCCGAGTCCGGCGGACGACCCGCCACGCCCTACTCAAGGCTATAGCACACCCGCTTCGCCATTTGGGGTTTTGCACCCCAAACTTCGTGCACTTTGGGGGCGGCTGTGCCCATGGCCTATTTTTGGTACACGGAGGCTGTCCACAAAGTCTTGGGCTATTCCGAGTCCGGCGGACTAACTTCACGCCTACGCCCCACCAAGGCTAGCCCACCCGCTTGGCTATTTGGGTGGTTTTGGCACCCCGACTGGCGCTAATTTTGGGCTGTGCCCGTGGCTCATTTTTATCACACGGAGGCCACCCGCAAAGTTCTGCCATTCCAGTCCGGCGGACAAATCCGGCCACAAAGGCTATCCCCACCGCATGGCTATTTTGGCTTTTGGCACCCCGAACTTCGGTGCTAATTTTTGGCACTGTACTGCTATTTTTATCATTATAAGTGCCTGGCTGGCTATTTTTATCATCACGGAGGCCACCCGCAAAGTCTCGGCATTTCCGGTCCGCGTGGACAACCGGGCGAAGAACTTCGCCCCACGCCCCACAAAGGCTATCCCCACCATTGCCATTTGGGTGTTTCACCCTGAACTCCAATTTTTGCGCTTGCTGTGCCCACATGGGCCTCATTTTTCACACGGAGGTCCGCCTGCAGTCTCGGCCTGAAACTGTCCGGGGCGGGAAGAATCCGCGCCTCACTCATGCTATAACTCCAAACCGCTGGGCCATTCAGGGGTTTTGGAGTCACCCTGACCTGGCGCTAACTGACACGCTGCCTGGTCGCGGTCTATTTTTGGCACACGGAGGTCCTGCCCGCAAAGTCTCGGGCCATTCCGAAGTCCGCGGACGACCGGCCACGCCTACTTCAAGGCTATAACCCAACCGCTTTTTTGGCCATTTGGGGGTTTTGGCACCCTGACTGGTTGTAATTTTGGGCACGGCTGTGCCATGTCTATTTTTGGCACACGGAGGCCGCCCAGTTCGGCGATTCCGAGTCCGGCGGACGAATCCGCCCACGCCCCACCAAGGCTATAGCTCAACCGCTTCGCCATTTGGGGGCTTTGCACCCTGACCTTAGGGCGCCAATTTTTGGGAGCGGCTGTGCCTGCGGCCTCATTTTTGGCACACGGAGGCCGCCCTCAAAGTCTCGGCCATTCCGAGTCCAGCGGATTTACGAAATCTCGCCACGCCCCACCAAGGCTATAGCCCACCCGCTTTTCGCCATTTTTCCGCTTGGGGTTTTGGCACCCCAACCTTCGGGCACTAATTTTGGCGCGGATGCCCGTGGCCTATTTTTGGCACACGGAGGCCGCCCCGCATCTCGGTCCATTCCGAGTCCGCGGACGAATTCGCCCACGCCCACTAAGGCTATCGCCACCCGATTCAGGCCATTTTTCCGGCACCTGTGTAATTTTTGGCGCCAAGCAAAGTGTGCCTGTGGCCTATTTTCGCACACGGAGGCCGCCCGCAGTTTCCGAAACCGGGAAGAACTTCGCCCACGCCCACCAAGGCTAGGACCCAACCGCTTGGGGTTTTGCCATTCCTGACTCGTGCTTCCCCATCACCCGCAAAGTCATCCTGAGTCATTCAAGGCTATAGCTCCCAACCGTTTTGCCATACGACCTTAGGTTTTTTTCGGCGGCGGCTGTACCTCATTTTTGCACACGGAGGCCGCCAAAGTCTCGGGTCCAGCGGGACGAATCTCGCCCACGCCCCACCAAGGCTCTACTCTACTATAGCTCAATCTGCTTTTTTCGCCATTTTTTCCGCTCACCCAACCTTTTTGGGCTATTTGGCACACGGAGGCCACCCGCTTAAGTCAGTCCGTGGACGGCTCGCCATATTGCACACCCTGACGGGCGCTAATTTTTGGGCTGTGGCCTCGCGGGCCTATTTTTGCACTCGAGGCCGACTGCAAAGTTCCGGGCCATTCCGAGTCCGGGCTGACGATTCCTTCGCCACCTCTACACAAAGGCTTTAGCCCACCTGCTTACATTTCGGGGGTTTTGGCACCCCAAACTTCGAGCTAATTTTTAAGGGCGCGGCTGTGCCTGTGGGTCGGCTATTGGTACACAAAGGCCGCCCACAAAGTCTCGGCCATTCCGAGTCCGGACGATCTCGCCACACACCCCCACCAAGGCTATAAATTTCACCCCCACCATGGCCATTTCAAGCTTGGCACTCACCTCTTCGGCGCTAATTTTGGCGTGCTGTGCCTGCGGGCCTATTTTTGGCACCTGGAGGTCCGCCCCGCAAAGTCTCGGAGCCATTCGAGTCCGGCGGATCAACTTCGCCCCACGCCCACCAAGTGCTATAGCCCACCCGTTTTTTAGCCATTTGGGGTTTTGCACCCTGACTTTAGGTGCTAATTTGGGAGCGGCTGTACCTCGTGGCCTATTTTTGGGCACAATGGAGGCCGCCCGCAGTCTCGGGCCATTCCGAGTCCGGGCGACGAAATTCACCCACGCCCTACCAAGGCTATAAATTTCACCCGCTTTTACCATTTTGGGGTTTTGCACCTGACCTAGGTGCTAATTTTGGGAGCGGCTGTACCTGGTGGCCTATTTTTGGCACACGGAGGCCGCCTCAAAGTCTCGGCTATTCGGAGTCCAGCGGACTCTCGCCTACGCCACCAAGGCTATAGCCCACCCGCTTTTGGCCATTTTTCCGCTGGGGTTTTTGGCACCCCAACCTTCGGGAACTAATTTCTTAAGGGCGCGGATGTGCCCGCGGGCCTGGCTTTTGATACACGAGGTCGCCGCAATGTCCTTTTAAGATCGGGCCATTCGAATCTGGCGATCGACCCACGCCCTCCAGCGCCAGTAGCCCACCCGATTTGCCATTTTTCCTGGGATGGGGTTTTGCACTCCCGACCTTCGGCGCTACCTTTGGTCGAGGTGCCTGGGTTATTTTTCGGGCATTGTGTACACGGAGGCCGCCCGCAAAGTCTCGGGCTATTCTGAGTCCGCGACGACCTCGCCACGCTTCTACCGGCTATAAATTTTGTTGGGCTATCTGTTTTGCACCTTCGACTAAAAGTACATTTTTGGGTGCGGCGTGCCCGTGGCCTATTTTTGCACGGAGGCTGCACGCAAAGCTGGGCTGGCTCCCGAGTCCGGCGGATGGAATCTCGCCACGCCGCCCACTGCAAGCAGGCTATGCCACCTTGCTATTTAGGTTGGGGGTTTGGCACTCGACCTCTCGGGCGCTAATTTGTTACATGGATATGCCTGTAACATTTTTGGTACACGGAGGCCGCACAAAGTCTCGGCTACCCAGTTCCAGTCCTGGGCGGACGAACTCGCCCACGCCCCCACCAAGGCTATAGCCCACCCGAGCCTGGCCATTTGGGTGGTTTTGGCACCCTTCGACCTCAAGGGCGCTGATTTCCCATGCTGCACGCCTGTGCCCGTGGCCTATTTTTGCACACGGAGGCCACCTCGCAGTCTCGTGCTGCCTAGTCCGGCTGGACGAACTTTAACGCCGCGCTCCACCAAGCAGAAGCAGTAGCGCACCTGATTTTTGGCCATTTTTCCGCAGGTGACCCCAACCTTCGGGTGCGCACTTTGGCGCTGCTGTGCCCGTGGCCTATTTTTGCACACGGAGGCCACCCACAGTCTCGGCTATCTGAGTCCGCGGAAATCTCGCCACGCCTCACCAAGGCTCACCCATTTTTCGCCATTTGGGGGAGCCACTCCCACCTTCTGGCACTAATTTTTGGCGGGCTGTGCCTCGTGGCCGAGATTTTTGGCACATGGAGGCTGCCTGCAAAGTCTCGGCTATCCGAGTCCGGCGGATCAATCTCACCCACGCCCCACCAAGGCTATAGCCCACCCGCTTTTTGGCCATATTTGGGGTTTTGGCACCTCACCTTAGGGCGCTAATTTTTAAGGCACAGCCTGTGGACGGTTTTTTGGCACACGGAGGCCGCACGCAGTCTCGGCCATTCCAGTCCGGCGGACGAATCTTCGCCCCACGCCCCACCAAGGCTGGTATGTGCTCTTACAGGCCGATGCCCATTTGGGGTTTGGCACCGAATTTTCATTCGCGCCACTTTTTGGCGCGCTGTGCCTGTGGCTCATTTTTGGCACACGGAGGCCGCCCCGCAGCGCTCGGGCCATTCCCGAGTCCGAGGACGAATCTCGCCTTACGCCCACCAAGGCTATAGCCCCACCTGCTTTTGGCCATTTGGGGTTTTGCACCCTGGACTCTGCTCTACTTTGGCGCGCTGTGCCCGTGGCCTATTTTTGGCACACAGAGGCCACCCGCAAAGTCTCGGGCTATTCCAGTCAGGGCGGGATCAACGTCGCCACGCCCTACCAGGCGCTATAGCCCACCCGATGGCCATTTTTCCGCAGGGGGCTTTTGCCCGACCTTCGGCGCTAATTTTTGCGCTGCAGCTGTGACCGTGGTTATTTTTGGCACACACGGAGGTCACCCGCAAAGTCTCGGCCATTCCGAGTCCGCGACGAATCCCGCCACGCCCACCAAGGCTATAGCCCACCCGCCTTTTGGCCATTTTTCCGCTGGGGTTTTGGCACCCTCGACCTTCGGGCGCTAATTTTTGGCGCGGCTATGCCCGTGGGCCTATTTTTGGCACACGGAGGCCGCCCCGTGAAGTCTCGGCTATTCCGAGTCCGGCGACCTAACCGCCACGCCCTACCAAGGCTATAGCCCACCCGATTTTTGGCCATTTTTTCCTGCTGGGGTTTTGCACCCTGACCGGCCGGTGGCCGTGGCTAATTTTTGGGGTTGCCATGCCCGCGGGCCTATTTTTATTAATGGAGGCTCCACTCCGGAGTGAAATTCTCGGCCTCTTCAAGTCCAAGATTACCGCCTAATTTCTACCAAAGCTATAGCCCACCCATTTTTTGGCCATTTGGGGTTTTGCACATGACCTTCGGCGCTAATTTTGGGTGCGTATGTGCCCGTGGACAATTTGGCACACAGAGGCTCACCCGCAGTCCACGGGCTATTCTTGAGTCCGGGCGACAATCTCGCCACGCCCCACAAAGGCTATTTCCACCCGCTTCGCCATTTGGGGGCTTTTGGCACCAACTGGTACCTTTCATAAGGCGCGGCTGCGCCTGGCCTATTTTTCACACGGAGGCCGCTTGCAAAGTCTCGGGCCATTCCTGAACCGCGGGACGAAACTTCGCCACGCCCACCAAAGCTTGGTAGCTCCACCCGTTTTTGCAATTGGGTGGTTTCTTGGGACCCGACTTCGGGCGCTACTTTTTAAGGGCGCGGTGTGCCTGTGGCCTATTTTTTTGCACACGGAGGCCGCCTCACCCGTGAAGTCTCGGCCATTCCGGAGTCCAAGTGGACGAACTCGCCCACGCCTACCAAGGCTATAGCCCACCCGATTTTTGCCATTTTTCCGCTTGGGGGTTTTGCACCCCGACCTTCGGCGCTGACTTTGGCGCGCTACGCCTGGGTGGCCTATTTTTGGCACACGGTTGACGCCTCGCAAAGTCTCGGCCTTCCAGTCCGGAGGACGAATCTCGCCCACGCCCCCACCAAGGCTGCTATAGCCTCCCGCTGGCCATTTGGGGTTTTTGGCACCCCGACCTTTCGGGCGCTAATTTTTGCGCGGGTGCCTGTGGGCCTATTTTTGGGTACACAGAGGCCACCCGCAAGTCTCGGGCATTCCGAGTCCAGGCGGATTTAACGCCCCCACGCCTCCACCAAGGCTATAGCCCACCCGCGATGGCCATTTTTCCGCTGGGGCTTTTGGCACCCGACTTTCGGGCGCTAATTTTTGGCGCGGCTGTGCCCGGTCTATTTTTGGCACACGAGGCCGCCCGCAAAGTCTGGCACATCCTGAGTCCTCAAGGACGAACTTCCCCCACGCCCAGCCAAAGCTTAGTAGCCCACCCGACTTTGGCCATTTTTTCCCAGCTTGGGGTTTGTACACCGACCCTTCACATGGCCTGGCGCGGCTATGCCTGTGGCCTACTTTGGCATTAATGGAGGCCGCCCAGTCTCGGGCTATTCCCGAGTCTGGCGGGACGAACTTCGCCTGCGCCCCACTCGCGCTATAGCCTACCCGCGATGGCCATTTTTCCGCTGGGGTTTGCACCCTGACCGCTTGGCTGCCACTTTTACGCTGCTATGCCTGCGGGCCTATTTTTCGCACACACGGAGCTACCCGCAGAAAATTCGCCTTCTAAGTCCGTGACGAACTTTCACTCCCCTACCTAAGGCTATAGCTCACCCATTTTTCGCCATTTGGGGTTTCGGTACTCCATGACCTTCTGGCGCTAATTTTTGCGCGCATGTGCTCGCGTGGCTCATTTTTTTGGCACACGGAGGCCGCCGCAAAGTCTCGGGCGATTCCAGTCCGCGGGACGAATCCGCCACGCCCCACCAAGGCTATAGCTCACCCGAGCTTGGCCATCTTTCCGCTTGGGGTTTTTGCACCCCGACTGGCCGGGCACTCACTTTGCGCGGCTATGCCTGTGGGCCTATTTTTTCACACACGGAGGCCACCCAGTGTCTGGCCTTTCCAAGTCCAAGGACGATCCTCCCCACTCCCATCAAGTATAATTTCAACCATTTTTCGCCATTCGGGGGTTTTGCACGACACTTCGGGCGCTAATTTTTGGGCGCGCGCATGTGCCCGTGGCCTATTTTTGGCACACGGAGGCCGCCAGAAAGTCACGGGCCATTCTGAGTCCGGCGGATGAATCTCGCCACGCCTTTACAAAGGCTATAATGACCTGCTTTTGGCCATTGGGTTTTGGTACCTGACCTCAGCAATTTAAGGCTGGGCACCAAGGGCTCATTTTTTCGCACGGAGGCCGCTTGCAAAGTCTCGCTATCCTGAGTCTCAAGGCGGACGAACTTTCGCCTACGCCTACCAAAGCTATAGCCCACCCGCTGCACTCAGGTTTGGCACTCACCTTTCGGGCGCAGGCAAATTTAAGGCCAAGCAGTTTCGTGGGCTTATTTTTGGTGCCACGGAGCGCCAGAGGCCTCGGGCTATTCCCAGTCCGGCGGACGGCCGCCACGCCCTACCAAGGCTATAGCCTCACCTGAGCTTTTGGCTATTTTTTCCGCTGGGGTTTTGGTACCCCACCTCACAATTTTTAAGGGCGCTATCTCAAGGGCTTATTTTTGCAGACACGGAGGCCGCAGCCTCGGCTATTCCGAGTCCGCGGATCGAATCTCGCCACGCCCCACTAAGGCTATAGCCCACCCGATTTTGGCCATTTTTTCCGCTAGATTTTTGCACCCTGGGACTGTCAAGGCCACTTTGGGCGCGGCCATGCCCAGGCCTATTTTTTCGCACACGGAGGCCACCCGCAAAACTGGCCTTCTAAGTCCGCGATGACCGCCACTCCTGTTCAAGGCTATAAAGAACGTATTTTTCGCCATTTGGGGGTTTTGCATCGACAATCTTCGGCGCTAATTTTTGGGCGGCGCATGTGCTCCGTGGCCTATTTTTTTGGTACACGGAGGTCACTTTCCGCAGGGTCACGGGCTATTCAGTCCGCGGATTTAACTTCGCCCACGCCTACCAAGGCTTATAAATTTTCACCTGATGGCCATTTTTCCGCTTGGGTTTCGGCACCCCGACCTTCGGCGCTAATTTGGCGCGCCATGCCCGCCTATTTGGCACACGAAGGCCGCCCGCAGTCTCGGCCATTCCGAGTCCGGAGGACGACCCGCCACGCCCACCAAGGCTATAGCCCTCCTGCTGGGCTACTGGGGTTTTGGCACCTGACTGGGCGCTAATTTTTGGCGCTGCAGTGCCCGTGGCCTATTTTGCATACAGAGGCCACCCAAAAGTCTCGGGCATTCTGAGTCAGGGCGGACGAACGCCGCCACGCCCTCACCAAGGCTATAGCCCACCCGATTTTTGGCCATTTTTCCGCTGGGGCTTTTGGCACCCCGACCTTCGGGCGCTAATTTGCTGCCAAGCAAACAGGCCTATTTTTACACGGAGGTTACCAGAAAAGTCTCGGGCCTGGTCCATGGATTTAATCTCGCCACGCCCCACCAAGGCTATAGTAGCCCACCCGATTTTTGGCCATTTTTCCGCTTGGGGTTTTTGGTACACCGACTGGCGTCAATTTTTGGCTGCTGCCATGCCTGGGTAGCTCATTTTTGGCACACTGAGGTCAGCCCAAGAGTTCCCTGGCCATTCCGAGTCTCAAGTGACGAACTTCGCCACGCCTCTACCAAGGCTATAGCCCACCCGATTTTGGCCATTTTTCCGCTGGGGTTTTTGTACCCCACTGTCGGGCGCCACTTGGGCGCGGCTATGCCTGCGGGTCATTTTTTCTATTAACGGAGGCTACCCGTGAAATCTCGGCCTTTCTAAGTCCGCGGACGAATCTCGCCCACTTCTACTCAAGCAGTAGCCCACCCATTTGCCATTTGGGGGTTTGGCACGATGATCTCAAGGCGACTTGGGCGTATGTGCCCGTGGCTCTATTTGTACACGGAGGCGCCTGCAGTCTCGGGCTATTCCAGTCTGGGCGGACGAACTTCGCCTCTACGCCTACCAATATAGCCCACCCGACTGCCATTTTTCCGCTGGGGTTTTTGCACCACCGTCACACTAATTTTGGGCGGCTATGTCTGTGGTTTGTTTTTCACACACGGAGGCCAACCGCAAAATCTCGGCCTTTCCAAGTCCGCGACGAACTTCACTTCATCAAGGCTATAGCCCACCCATTTTTGGCCATTTGGGGTTTTTGGCACGCACGACCTTCGGGCGCCACTTTGGCGCGCATGCCTGGCCTATTTTTGTACACGGAGGTCACTTCAGCAGCCGCTGGCCATTTGAGTCCGGCGGACGAATCCGCCTACGCCCCACAGTTGCTACACTTCACCTCAGGCCATTTTGGGGTTTCTGGTACCTGAATCTCAAAAGCATTTCATGCAAGGTGTCCGTGGCCTATTTTTCGTACACTTGAGGCCGCAGGTAAAGTTCGGGCTATTCTGAGTCCGGGCGGATTTAACTCGCCCTACGCCACTGCTATAGCCTACCCGCTTTTGGCAATTTGTGGTTTTGCACTCCCGACCTTTCGGGCGCAAATTTTGGGCGCGCGGCTGTGCCTGTGGGTCATTTTGGCACAAAGGAGGCCGCCCGTATAGTCTCGCCATTCCGAGTCCGCTGGGATCAACTTCGCCACGTCTTACCAAGGCTATAGCCCACCCGATGGCCATTTTTCCTGGGGTTTTGGTACCCCGACCTGTGCTAATTTTGGGCGCGGCTATGCCCAGGCCTGCTTGGGCCCCACGGAGGCCGCCCGCAAGTCTCGGCTACCCGAGTCCGAGGACGACCCGCCACGCCTACTCAAGGCTATAGCTCACCCATGGCCATTTGGGGTTTTGCACCCCGACTCGCGACTTTGGGCACATACGCTGCTACTTATTTTTTTCAGACACAGAGGCCACTCAGAAAGCCTCAAGATTCCAGTCAGGATGGATCGAACGCCGCCACGCCTACCTGAAGGCTATAAACACCCGATTTTTGCCATTTTTCCGCTAGCTTTGGCACTCTGACTTTTCAAGGCTTAATTTTGGGTGCGGCTGTGCCTGCGGGCTCATTTTTTACATTGAGGTCGCTTCAGAAGTTCGGCCATCTGAACCGGCGGACGCACCTCGCCACGCCCCACCAAGTTGATATAGCCCACCCATTTTTGGCCATTTTTCCGCTGGGGGGTTTTGGTACCTGACTCGGGCGCCACTTTTAAGGCAGGCCCGTGGGCCTATTTAAGACACGGAGGCGCCCCGTAAAGCCTCGCCATTCCGAGTCCGGATGGTCTCGCCTCACGCCCCACTCGCTATAGCCCACCCGGGATGGCCATTTTTCCGCTGTGGGGCTTTTGCACCTGACCGCCGGGCGACAATTTTTGCTGCCAAGCATGCCTGCGCTTCATTTTTCGCACGGAGGCTACCCCACAAATTCCTGTATTTCAAGTCCCAAGGGATTTCATCTCTCGCCTCTTACTCCCACCAAGGCTATAGCCTACCCATTTTTTTGGCCATTTGGGGTTTTGGCACGACGACCTTCGGGCGCCAATTTTTGGGCGCTGGTGCACATGTGAATTGAACGAAGTACATG
>JASUUJ010000008.1:0-76904 GCA_030449895.1 Citrus mangshanensis
GTTGGAGGCAGGACCATCCCGGGGGCTTATTTTTGGGCGCGGATGTGCCGCGGCCCTATTTTGGCATGCGGAGCGTTCCTGAAGTCTCACCCCATTCCCGAGTCCGAGCGGACGGGGTTGGGCAGCCTCCCCAAGGCTATAGCCAACCGTTTTTAGGCATTTTGTGAGACGAACTTGAGGCCGAGACCTTCAGGGGCTTGTTGTAGGCGCGGCTGTGCGCAGCCTATTTTTCACACACAGGAGGCGTTCACAGAAGTCTGGCCCCATTCCCCAGGTCTACCGGGACGAGGGGATTGGCCAGCCCCTCCCCAAGGCTATAGCGTTTTTGGGCATTTTTGCCGGCGGACGAACTTGGGAACGGGACCATCGGGAGGGCTATTTTGGGCGCAGTGTGCCGCGGCCTGGCCACACAGCACGCGGGAGGGCGTTCACAAAGACTCACCCATTCCGAGGCCGGCCGGACAGAGATTGGCCCCTCCCCAAGGCTATAACCCACCCGTTTTGGGCATTTTGCTCTTGAGACGAACTTGGGGACAGGACCTTGGGGGCTTATTTTTTGAGGCGCGTCTGTGCCCGCGGCCTAGCCCACGGCACACGGAGGGGCGCTCTCAAAGTCGCCCCATTCCGAGTCCGAGCGGACGAAGTGAGCCAGCCCCTCCCCACCCAAGGCCTATAGCCCCACCCCGTTTTTGGGCATTTTGCTGCGGACGAACTTGGGGACAGGACCTTCGAGGGCTTATTTTTTTGGGCGCGTCATGCCGCCCAGCCTAACCACAGCACCTGGAGGGGCGCTCTCAAAGTCGCCAGTCCGGAGTCCCGTGGGACGGGGCGGGCCAACCCCTCCCCAGGCTATAGCCCACCCGTTTTTGGGCATTTTGCTGCGGACAGACTTGGGGACAGGACAGCCAGGGGCTTATTTTTGGGCGCGGCTGTGCGCGGCCCTATTTTTGCTTCTGCATGTGGAGGCGCTCTCAAGGAGAATCTCGCCCCATTCGAGTCCGGCGGACGAAGTGGGCTAACTCCTCCCCCAAGGCTATAGCCACCGTTTTTGGCCATTTTGCTGCGGGCAGACCAGGGACTAGGACCTTCGGGGCTTATTTTTGGGCGCGGCTGTGCCGCTGACCTGTTTTGGCTCACGGAGGCGCTCTCAAGAATCTCGACCATTCGAGAGGTCCGAGCGGACCAGTGGGTCAGCCCCTCCCCCAAGGCTATAGCCACCCGTTTTTGGGCATTTTTGCTGCGGACGAACTTGGGGACAGGACCTTCGAGGGGCTTATTTTTGGGCGCGGCTGTGCCCATGACCTGGCCCACACAGTACACGGAGGCGCTCTCAAAGTCGCCCCATTCAAGGTCGACGGACCCAAGTGGGCCCCCTCCCCCAAGGCTATAGCCACCCGTTTTTGAGCATTTTTGTTGAGACCCGAACTTGGGAGCGGGACCATGAGGGCTTATTTTTGGGGTGCGGATGTGCCGCGGCCTGGCCCACAGCATGCGGGGAGGCGTTCACAAAAGTCTCACCCATTCCGAGGTCCGAGCGGACGAAGTTGGGCAGCCTCCCCTAAGGCTATAGCCCACCCGTTTTTGGGCATTTTTCCTGCTGAGACGAACTTGAGGACAGGACCTTGGGGGCTTATTTTGGGCGAGGAGCTGTGCCCGCGGCCTATTTTCACTTTAGGAGCTCTCAAAGTCGCTCCATTCCGGGTCGAGCGGACAGAGAGTGGGCAGCCCCCTCCCCCAGGCTACGGCCCACCCGTTTTATAGGCATTTTGCGGCGGGCAGGCAGACCCAGGACGGGGCTTATTTTTGTGCTTTAGCAATTGCCCTTTGTGACCTATTTTTTGGCACACGGGCGCTGTGAGAATCTCGCCCAGTACGAGTCGTGACCCAGTTGGCCCTTCCCTCCAAGGCAATAGCCACCCGTTCTTTGGGCATTTTTGCGGCCGGCGAACTTGGGACGGGACCTTCAGGGGCTTATTTTGGGCACGGCTGTAACCGCTGACTATTTTGGCACACGGGCGCTCGCAAAGGTCTCGCCCCATTCGAGTCCGAGGCTGATGAAGTGGGCCAGCCCCTCCCCCAAGGCTATAGCCCAACCGTTTTTGGGCATTTTGCGGCGAGACGAACTTGGGAGGCGGGACCTTCGGGGAGAAAAACATTGCAAGTGACTGTGCCATAGCCAGCCCACTAAATACCAGAGCTTCACAAAGTCTGTCCCCATTCTGAGTCTGACGGACGAGTTTTGCCAGCCTCCCCAAGCTATGGCCACCCGTTTTTGGGCATTTTGCGGTAGTTGAACTTGGGAGACGGGACCATCGAGGCTTATTTTGGGCGCGGATGTGCCGCGGCTGGCCCACATCACGGAGGCGTTCACAAAAGTCTCACCCCCATTCCAGTCCAGCGGACGAGTTGGGCAACCTCGCCTAAGGCGCCAAGCCCACCCGTTTTTAGGCATTTTTTCTCTTGCGGACGAACTTGGGGACAGGACCTTGGGGGCTTATTTTGGGCGGGGGCTGTGCCCGCGGCTGGCCCCCGCACACGGAGCGCTCTCAAAGTCTCGCCCCATTCCGAGGTCCGGCGGACGAAGTGGGCCGCCCCTCCCAAGGCTACAGCCCACCCGTTTTATGGGCATTTTGCGGCGGACGAACTTGGGGGCCAAGGACCTTTGGGGGCTTTGTTTTGTCTTGGCAGTGCCAGCATTCTTCCAGCTGCGGGCGGCACTGCATGAAGTCTCGCCCCATTACGAGTCGGCCGGACAGTTGGCCCGCTCTCCCTCAGGCAATAGCCACCACAGTGCTGGGCATTTTGCTGACCACGACAGACTTGGGGACGGGACCTTCAGGGAGCAATGCAGGCGGCTGTAACCGCGGCCTATTTTGGCACCACGGAGGCGCTGCGCCGTCTCGCCCCATTCGAGTCCGGCTGATGAAGTGGGCCAGCCCCACTCCCCAAGGCTATAGCCAACCGTCTTTTGGGCATTTTTGCGGCGAGGCGAACTTGGGGCCCGGGACCTTGGGGGCTTATTTATGGCGCGGCTGTGCCACGCTATTTTGCACGGAGGCGCTTCACAAGTCTGGCCCCATTCTGAGTCTAGCGGACAGGGTCCAGCCAGCCCACTCCCCCAAGGCATATAGCCCACCCGTTTTTGGGCATTTTCTTGTGAGACCAGACTTGGGACCCAGGACCATCGGGGGAGGCTTATTTTGGGCGCGGATGTGCGGCTCTTTGCCTGGACGTTCACAAGTCTCACCCCATTCCGAGTCCGAGGCGGACGAGGTTGGCCAGCCCTCCCCCAAGGCTATAGCCCACCGTTTTTGGGCATTTTGCTGCGAGACCGAACTTGGGACAGGACCTTGGGGGGCTTATTTTTGTGCCAGCTGTGCCCGCTGACTATTTTGTACGGAGGCGCTCAGTCACCCCGTGCAGAGTCGTGGGGCAGAAGATGTTAACCTCCCAAGGCAATAGCCCACCTGGCACCAGGCATTTTACTGACGAGACCGAACTTGGGAGGCGGGACTGCTTTGGGGGCTTATTTTGGGGCGTGACTGTGTCCCGCGGCCTATTTTGACATGCGGAGGCGCTGCAAAGTCTACTTCCCCCATTCTGAGTCCGAGGCGGACGAGTTGAACAGCCTCCCCTAAGGCTATAGCCCACCTGTTTTGGGCATTTTTGCGGCGAGACGAACTTGGGCACGGGACCTTGGGGGATTATTTTTCTTGACTGTGCCCGGCCTATTTTGTACCACGTAGAGGCGTTCGCAAATGCAGCCATTGAGTCAGCCGGACGAGAGTTGGCCAGCCCTCCCCCAAGCTATAACCCACCGTTTTTGGGCATTTTTGCGTGGGCGAGGCAGGGCCAGGCAGCAGGGCTTATTTTTGGGGCGATGGCTGTGCCGCGGCCTATTTTTGACATACGGAGGCGCTCGCAAGTCTCGCTTCGATACGAGTCAATGGATGAGTTGTGTCCCTCCCAGGCTATAAGCCACCTGTTTTTAGGCATTTTGCTGACGGACGAACTTAGGGAGCGCGGGACCTTTGGGGGCTTATTTTTGGGCGTGACGTCGCGGCTTTATTTTTGACATACGGAGGCTCGCAAGTCTACTTTGTTCTAAAGTCAGGCGGACGGAAGTTGTGCTCCCTCCCCCAAGGCTATAGCCACCCGTTTCACGGGCATTTTTGCCGGCGGGTGAGTGGGACGGGACCTTTGGGGGCTTATTTTGGGCGTGGCTGTGCCCGCGGCCTGGCCACCCGGCCTACGGAGGCGCTCGCAAGTCTCACCCCATTCTGAGTCCGGCGGACGAAGTTGGCCAACCACTCCCGAGGCTATAGCCACGCCCCTGTTTTTGGGCATTTTGCGGCCAGAGACGAACTTACGGGACCAGGACCGAAATGCACTGGGCGTGGCTGTGCCCATGGCCTGGCCCACAGTACACGGAGCGCTGTAAGGTCGCCCCATTCCGAGTCCATGGACAGTTGAACAGCCCTCCCACAAGAGTGTCGCCATCGTTTTTAGGCGTTTTGCGAGCGGACGAGACTTGGGGACGGGACCTTCGGGCTTATTTTGGGCACGCTGTACCCGTAGCTATTTTTGCCTGCACCAGGAGGTGCTCGCAAAGTCTCGCCCATTCTGAGTCCGGCGGACAGGGTGGGCCGGCTCTCACTTAAGGCTGCATAGCCCACCTGTTTTGAGGCATTTTGCAGGCGGACGGAGCAGGGGCGGGACCTTTGGGGGATTATTTTAGGCGCGGCTATGCCTGCGGCCTATTTTGGCACCACGTGGGGCGTTCGTAAGGTTGGCCCCATTACGAGTCCGAGCGGACGAGTTGGCCAGCCCCTCCCCCAAGGCTATAGCCGCCGTTTTGGGCATTTTGCGAGGCGGATGAGGCTTGAGGCTGGGACCTTTGGGGGCTTATTTTTGGGCGTGGCTGTGCCGCGGCCTTCTTTTTGACCTCACGGAGGCGCTCGCAAGTCTCACCCATTACGGGTCAGGCGGACGAGTTGGCCAGCCCCCTCCAAGGCTATAGCCCACCCGTTTTAGGCATTTTCACGTGGACGAACTTGCGGGACGGGACCTTCGGGGGCTTATTTTGAGTGGCTGTGCCCATGGCCTATTTTATAGCAGGAGCGCTCGTAAGTCTCGCCCCATTCAGTCAGCGGATGAAGTTAGCCAGCTCCTAAAGACATAAGCGCACCCCTTTTTTGGGCATTTTGCGGCGGACGAACTTGGAATGGGACCTTTGGGGCTTATTTTGGGGGCGCGGCTATCCCACAGCCTATTTTTTGCACACAGGCGCTGCAAAGTGTCGCCCCATTCCCGAGTCCGGCGGACAGAGTGGGCCAGCCCTCCCCCAAGGCTATAGCCCACCCGTTTTTTGGGCATTTTGCGGCGGACGAACTTGAGAGACAGGACATGAGGCACTTATTTACCCAGGGCGGCTGTGCCCAAATATATTGGCACACGGAGCGCTCGTGGAAGTCTCGCCGCATTCGAGTCCGGCGGGCCAGTAGCCAGCCCCCTCCCCCAAGGCTATAGCCACCGTTTTTGGGCATTTTGCGGCGGGCGAACTTGGGGGACAGGACCTTCGGGGGAAGCTTATTTTTGGGTGCGGCTGTGCCCGCGGCCCTGGCCACAGCACAGGAGAGCGTCGCAGAGTCTCGCCCCATTCCGAGTCCGCCGGACAGAAGTTGGCCAGCCCTCTCCCCAAAGGCTATATCCGCCCATTTTTGGGCATTTTGCGACGGACCGAACTAGGGGACGTGACCTTAAGGGTTATTTGGGCGCGCTGTGCCCGCGGCTATTTTGGCACGACGGAGGCCACTCGCAAAGTCTCGCCCCATTCTGAGTCCGGCCCGGACGAGTGGACCAGCCCACTCCCCACAGGCTAACAGCCCACCCGTTTGGGCATTTGCGTGAGACGAACTTGGGGACAGGACCTTCGGGGCTTATTTTTGGGCGCGGCTGTTCTCACTGGCCTATTTTGGGAAACGGAGGCGCTCGTAAGTCTGCCCCATTCCGAGGTCAGTGGACAGAGTTGGCCGCTTCCCAAGGCTATAAGCCCACCACGTTTTTGGGCATTTTGCGGAGGGCGAACTTGGGGATGGGACCTTGGCGGATTATTATTGGGCGCGACGTGCCGCGGCACGACCACAGCCACGCGGAGCGCTGCATGGTCGCCTGATCCGAGTCCGGCGGGCCGAAGTTGGCCAGCCCTCCCCAAGGCTATAGCCCACCGTTTTGGGCATTTTACGTGACAGAGACGTGAACTTGGGGACGGGACCTTAGGATATTTTTGCCGTGGATGTGCCTACATTCTTTCAGCACATGGAGGCGCTCGCAAAGTCTCGCCCATTCCGAGTCAGCGGGCAGAGAGGCAGCCAGCCCTCCCCAAGGCTACAACAGCGTTTTTGAGCATTTTGCCGGAGGAGCGAACTTGGGGCCAGGACCTTCGAGGCTTATTTTTGGGTGCGGCCCAGCTGTGCCGAGGCTGGCTGGCACACGGAGATCGCTCGCAAATTCTCACCCCATTCCGAGTCAGCGGATGACCAGTTGGCCAGCCTACGAGGCTATAAGCCCGCTTTCGTTTTGGGGCATTTTTGCAGAGACGAGGCCGGGGCCAGGACCTTCGGGGCTTATTTTTTGGGCCAGCTGTGCCCCTTGAAACTCTGTTTGGCACATGGAGGGCCCTACAGAATCTAGCCCCATTCCGAGTCAGTAGGACAGAAGTTGGCCTCCCTCTTCCCAAGGCTGCCTTTTAGTTTTGGGCATTTTACGTGACCTTTTTGAACTTGGGGGCCAAGGGACCTTCGGGGCTTATTTTGGGTGCGGCTGTGCCTGTGGCCTATCTTTGGTACACAGAGGCGCTCGCAAAGTCGCGCCCGTTCCGAGTCCGAGCGGGCCAAAGTTGTGTACTGGTGCTCATAGCCCACCCGTTTTGTGGCCTTTTCCGCTCTGGACCGAACTTGGGCGCCTCGGCCTTGGGTGTGGTTATTTTGGGAGCGCCTGTCGCGGCTATTTTGGCACACGGAGGCGCTCGCAAATCTCGCCCCATTCGAGTCAGTGAGACCAAAGTTAGCCCTCCCAGTACATCAGCCACTTTGCGTTTTAGGCATTTTGCGGAGGCGAACAGGGACGGGGACGCCGGGGCTTATTTTGGGTGCGGCTGTGCCGCGGCCTTCTTGGCACACAGTGGCTGCAAATTCTCACCCCATTCCGAGTCCGAGGCGGGCGAAGTTGTATCCCCCAGGCTATAGCCGCCGTTTTGGGCATTTGCGTGGACGAACTGGGGCCGTGACCTTAAGAGAATTTATTTTGGGGCGCGGCTGTGCCCTTGCCCGGCCTATTTTGGCACACAATTTTCATGAAAGTCTCGCCCCATTCTGAGTCAGTGACAGAAGTGTGGACCTTTCCCTCCCCAAGGCTATAGCCCGCTTTACTTTTGGGCATTTTCGTTGACAGACGAACTTGGGGGTATTAGGACACGGGGGCTTATTTTTGGTAGCAGCTGTGCCACCTTCTTTTTGCACACGGAGGTGTTGCAAAGTCTCGCCCCATTCCGAGTCAATGGCGGATGAAGTTAGCCAACCCACCCCCCAAGGATATAGCCCACCCGTTTTGTGGCCTTTCACGCTGGGCCAGACATGGCGCCCGGCCTTGGGCAGTTATTTTGGGGTGCGGCTGTGCCTTGTGACTATTTTACCCCACCACCCAGCACACGGAGCCGCTCTCAAGTAAAATCTGTATTCGAGTCAGCAGGCGATGAGACCAGCCCCCTCCCAAGGCTATGACCCGCGTTTTTGTGGCCTTTTTCCGCTGGGCCAGACATGGTGCCCGGCCGTCGGGCGGTTATTTTTGGCGCGGCTGTGACGCTGACCTAATATTTCTTTCTGAGGCCACTCACAAAGTCACGCCATTCAGAATCGGCGGACGAAGTTGGCCAACCCACCCCAAAGGCTATGGCCCACCGTTTTTGTGGCCTTTCCAGCTGGTGAAGACTTAACCTCGGCCTTAATTGGATTTTTGGCGCGGCTGTGCCGTGGCCTATTTTTGGCACACGGAGGCGCTCGCAAAGTATTGCTCGCGCCATTCCGAGTCCGAGGCGGACGAGTTGGCCAGCCCCACCCCAAGGCTATAGCCCACCTGTTTTTGTGCCTTTTTCACGCTGGGGGATGCTGGCTTGCTTGGCCTTCGGGCAGTTATTTTTACAGGCGCGTCTGTGCCTTGACCCGGCCTATTTTGCACACGGAGGCAGCTCCCAAAGGTCAAAGCGCCATTCCGAGTCCGTAGCGGACAGAGTTGGCCAGCCACCCCCCAAGGCGCTACTTGTCCCGCCCCCGTTTCTGTGGCCTTTTTCCGTGGGCCGAACATGGTGCCGGCCGTCGGGCGGTTATTTTGGCGCGGCTGTGACCCCGCGGCCTATGTTTGCTTTCTGGAGGCCACTCACAAGTCTCACGCCACCATTCCGGAGTCCAGGCGAGACGGAAGTTGGCCAGCCCCACTTCCCCCCAAGGCTATATTTTTACCCACCGTTTTTATTGGCCTTTTACCAGCTGAGACCCAGACTTGGCGCCCGGACCTTCGGGTGGTTATTTTTGGGCGCGACTGTGCCCGTGTGTGCCTAATACCTTGCCAGTAGCGCTGCAAAGCCTCGCGCCATTCCGAGTACGGCGGACGAATTAGGCCAGCCCCACCCCCAAGACTATAGCCACCCGTTTTTGTGGCCTTTTTCCAGCTGGGCAGACATGGCGCCCGGCCTTGGGCAGGTTATTTTGGGCGCGGCTGTGGCCGCGGCTATTTTACCACAGGAGGCAGCTCCCAAAGTCTGTGTCCATTCCGAGTCCGTGAGCGGACGGTTGGCTAGCCACTCGCCCCAGGCTATAGCCACACGTTTTTGTGGCTTTTCCAGCTGCCCAGGTGGGCGTTTTGGGCAGTTATTTTTGGGCGGCTGTGCCCGCGGCTATTTTTACCACGGCCGCTCACTCTCGCATGTTCAGGTCAGCCCGGACGATTGGCCATCCCTCCCGAAGAAATGCCGCTTTGCCGTTTACAGGGCATTTTGCTGAGTGAGAGTGGGGACGGGACCTTTGGGAGCTTATTTTTGGGCGTCTGTGCCCGCGACCTGGCCTGACATACGGAGGCGCTCGCAAAGTCTCTTCCGATACCGAGTCCAGGCGGACAGTTGGCCAACTCCCAAAGGAAACATAAGCCCGCTGTTTTTGGGCATTTTAGACCCAGAACTTGCGGGCCAGGACCTTCGAGGCTTATTTTGGGCGTGGCTGTGCATAGCTGGCTGTACTGAGTACACGGAGGCGCTGCAGGAGTCTACGCCCGATTCCCGAGTCCGGCGGACGAAGTTGAACAACCTCCTCCCCACAGGCTACTGTGCAGGGTTTTGGGCATTTCACGGCCCAGACGGGCAGGGGCACGGTTCGGGGGCTTATTTTGGGCACGCCTGTACCCGGGCTAATGGCCACTGGCCACGGAGCGGTGCTCGTGAAATCTGCTTTGTGCCCGAGTCCGAGGCGGGCGAAGTTGGCCGACCTCGCCCAGGCCCACCTGTTTTTTGGGCATTTTTGCGGCGGACGACTTGAGGACAGGACCTTTGGGGATTATTTTTAGGCGCAGCTATGCCTGCGGCCTATTTTTAACCCTGCACCGTAGGGCGTTAAATGTAAAGTTTGGCCCCATTACAGAGTCCAGTGGGACGCCAGTTGTGCTCCCTCCCCATTTCTGGCTATAGCCCGCCCGTTTTGGGCATTTTTGCAGCGTGAACTTGGGGCCAGGACCTTTGGGGGCTTATTTTTTGGGCGTGACTGTGCCCGCGGCCTATTTTGACTCACATACGGAGGCGCTCATAGCAAAGTCTCACCCCACATTCTGGGAATCGAGGGCGGACGAAGTTGGCCAACCCCTCCCCCGAGGCTATAGCCCACCGTTTTTGGGCATTTTTGCGGCGGACGAACTTGCGGACGCCAGGACCTTCGGGAGAACTTATTTTGGGCGTGGCTGTGCCCATGGCCTATTTTTGTGGCAAACGGAGGCGCTCGTAAAGTCTCGCCCCATTCCGAGTCCAGTAGGCGGATGAAGTTGGCCAGCTTACTCCCCCGAGGCTATAAACGCACCCCTTTTTTGGGCATTTTGCGGCGGACGAGACTTGGGGGCCAGGGACCTTTGGGGGCTTGGCTTTATTTTGGGCCTTTGACTATCCCCAGCCTATTTTTGCACACAGGCGCTGCAAGTGTCGCCCCATTCCGAGTCCGAGCGGACGAAGAGTGGGCCAGCCTCCCCCGAGAGGCTATAGCCCACCCGTTTTTGGGCATTTTGCGGCGGTGAACTTGGGGCGGGACCTTGGGGGCTTATTTTTGGCGCGGCTGTGCCCCGAAGCCTAATATTGGCACACGGAGGCGCTCGTAAGTCTCGCCGCATTCCAGGTCCGGCGGACGAAGTTGGCCAGCCTCCCCCAAGGCTATAGCGCACCCTTTTTGGGCATTTTGCGCGAGACGAACTTGGGGAGGCGGGACCTTCGGGGGCTTATTTTTTGGCGCAGCTGTGCCGCCGCCTATTTGGCACACGGAGGCGCTCGCAAAGTGTCGCCCCCATTCGAGGGGACGAGATTGGCCAGCCCTCCCAGGCTATAGCCCACCGCGTTTTGGGCATTTTTGCGAGCGGACGAACTTGGGGCCAGAGACCTTTGGGGGGCTTATTTTTGGGCCAGCTGACTGTGCCATGCGGCCTAATATTAACACACGGGGCGCTCGCAAGAGTCTTGCCGCATTCGAGTCAGGCGGACCCAGAAGTGGGCCAACCCCTCCCCCAAGGCTATAGCCCACCTGTTTTTGGGCATTTTGCACGTGAGACCAGACTTGGGACAGACTGGACTTCGGGGCTTATTTTGGCGCGGCTGTGCCCCCAGCCTATTTTTTGCACACGGAGCGCTCATGAGTGTCGCCCCATTCCGAGAATCAGGCGGACGAGTGGGCCAGCCCCCTCCCCAAGGCTATAGCCCACCCGTTTTTGGCATTTTGCGAGGGCGGGACGAACTTGGGGGGGACCTTGGGAGTTTTATTTTTAGGCGGCTGTGCCGCGCTAATATTGGCACTACGGAGGGTGCTCGTGAAAGTCTCGCCGCATTCCAGTCCGCCAGGACGAAGTTGGCCAGCCCCTCCCCCAAGGCTATAGCCCACCCCGTTTTTGGGCATTTTGCGTTGACGAACTTGGGGTGGGACAGGGACTCGGGCTTATTTTTGGTGCGGCTGTGCCACTCAAGGCCTATTTTGGCACAGCTGGAGGCTGTAAAGTCTCGCCCCATTCCGAGTCCGCCGGGACGAAGTTGGCCAACCCTCCCCCAAGGCTATAGCCACCCGTTTTTGGGCATTTGCGTGGACGAACTAGGGGACGTGACCTTAGGGAGGGGGTTATTTTGGGCGCGGCTGTGCCCGCGTCTATTTTTGGCACACAGAGGCCACTCGCAAAGTCTCGCCCCATTCTGAGTCCGAGACGAGCTGGACCAACCCTCCCCAAGGCTATAGCCCACCCCTTTTTGGGCATTTTGCCGCGGACCGAACTTGGGGAGGCGGGACCTTCGGGGGCTTATTTTGGGCGGCTGTGTCTGCAGCCTATTTTTGGAAACGGAGCGCTCGTAAGAAGTCTCGCCCCATTCCGAGTCCGAGCCCGGACGGGATTGTGGCTTCTCCCCCAAGGCTATAGCCCACCGTTTTTGGGCATTTTTGCGGAGGACGAACTTGGGGACGGGACCTTGGGGGATTATTGGCCCATTGGCGCCGTGCCATGGCCTATTTTTGGCACACGGAGGCGCTGCATAGTCTCGCCCCAGTCCGAGTCCGGCGGACGGTTGGCCAGCCCTCCCCCGAGGCTACTCAGCCCACCCCGTTTTTGGGCATTTTGCGCGGACGAACTTGGGACGGGACCTTCGGAGTTATTTTTTGCGAGTGGATGGCCTTTGACCTCTATTTTGTTTGGCATGGAGGGCGCTGCAAAGTCTCGCCCCATTCCGAGTCCGAGGCGGACGAGTTGGCCAGCCCTCCCCTAAAGGCTATCGCGCAGCGCACCTTTTTGGGCATTTTGCGGTGGACGAACTTGGGGACGGGACCTTCGGGAGCTTATTTTGGGCGTAGCTGTGCCCGCCGCGCCTAACCCACACACACGGAGCGCTCACAAAGTCTCGCCACATTCCGAGTCCGAGCGGACCCAGTGGCCAACCTCATCCCATGGCACATAGCCCACCGTTTTTTTTGGGCATTTTTGCGGCGGACCTTGAACTTGGGGACGGGACCTTCGGGGGGGCTTATTTTTGGCTTTGGCTGTGCCGCCTGGCTCAGCACACGGAGCGCGCTCGGAAAGTCTCGTCCCATTCCGAATCAGCGGACGGCTGATTCAAGCTCCTCCCCACGCTTTATATAGCCCACCCGTTTTGGGGCATTTTGCGGCGGACCCGAACTTGGGGCGCGACCTTCGAGGGCTTATTTTGAGCGCGGCTGTGCCCGCGCCTATTTTGCACACGGAGGCGCTCTGATCTCGCCACATTCAGTCCGGCGGACGAAGTTAGCCAACCACTCCTCCCACGCATAGCCCACCCCCGTTTTGGGCATTTGCGTGGTGGACGAGGACTTGGGACGCCGGGAGGCTTATTTTTAGGCGGCTGAGCCCAAAGCCTAATATTTGCACACGGAGCGCTCGTAAGTCTCGCCGCATTCCGAGTCCGCGGACGAGTTGGCCAGCCCACTCCCAAGGCTATAGCGCACCCCTTTTTGGGCATTTTGCGGCGGACGAACTTGGGGACCAGGACCTTCGGGGCTTATTTTTGGCGCGCTGTGCCCGCCGCCTATGGCCCCACACCCCAGGGAGGCGCTCGCAAAGTGTCGCCCCATTCGAGTCCGACGGACGAAGTTGGCCAGCCCCTCCCAAGGCAGAAATATAGCCCTTTAGTTTTGGGCATTTTGCAGTGAGTTAGACGAACTTGGGGACGAGACCTTTGGGGGCTTATTTTTGGGCGCTTTGCTGTGCCCATGCCTAATATTGGCACACGGAGGCGCTCATGAAAGTCTTGCCGCATTCCGAGTCCGGCGGCCCGGGAAGTGGGCCAACCCTCCCCCAAGGCTATAGCCCACCTGTTTTTTGGGCATTTTTGCGGCGGAAGAACTTGGGGCCAGGACCTTAGGGGCTTATTTTTGGGCGCGGCTGTATGCCCCCAGCCTATTTTTTTTTGCACACGGAGCGCTCGCAAAGTGTCGCCCCATTCCGAACCATCGAAGTGGGCCAGCCCCTCCCCCAGGCTATAGCCCACCGTTTTTGGCATTTTACGTAATGACGAACTTGGGGACGGGACCTTCGGGGCTTATTTTTAGGGCGGCTGTGCCACAGCTAATATTGGCACGGTGCTCTGAGTAAAGTCTCGCCGCATTCCGAGTCCGAGCGACCCAGTTGGCCAGCCTCCCCAAGGCTATCGCCACCCGTTTTTGGGCATTTTGCGGCGGACGAACTTGGGGACAGGACCTTCGGGAGCTTATTTTTGGAGTGCGGCTGTGTGGCCTATTTACACGGAGGCTTCACTTAAAGTCTCTCATTCCGAGTCCGCCCGGACGAGTTGGCCAGCCCTCCCAAGGCTATATCCTTTATTTTTGGGCATTTTGCGTAGACGAACTAGGGGACGTGACCTTATGGGTTATTTTGGGCGCGGCTGTGCCCGCTGAGCCTATTTTTGGCACACACGGAGGCCACTGCAGTCTCGCCCCATTCTGAGTCCGCGGACGAAGTGGACCAGCCTCCCCAAGGCTATAGCCCACCCGCTTTTGGGCATTTTGCGGCGGCGGACGAACTTGGGACGGGACCTTCGGGGCTTATTTTTGGCGCGGCTGTTTCTGCGGCCTATTTTGGAGAAACGGAGGGCGCTCGTAAAGTCTCGCCCATTCCGAGTCCGGCGGACGAAGTTGGCTGGCTTCTCCCCCAAGGCTATAAGCCCACCCGTTTTTGGGCATTTTGCGGAGGACGAACTTGGGACGGGACCTTCGGCGGATTATTGTTGGGCGCGCCGTGCCTGGGCGTCTATTTTTGGCACACGGAGGCGCTGCATAGTCTCGCCCCAGTCCGAGTCCGGCGGGACAGTTGGCCAGCCCTCCCAAGGCTATAGCCCACCCGTTTTTGGGCATTTTGCGGCGGGGACGAACTTGGGGACGGACCTTCGGGGATTATTTTTGCCGTGGATGTGCCTACGGCCTATTTTTGGCACATGGAGGGCGCTGCAAAGTCTCGCCCCATTCCGAGTCCGGCGGATTTGCTGGCCAGCCCCTCCCCAAGGCTATAGCGCACCCCTTTTTTTGGGCATTTTTGGACGAACTTGGGGCCAGGACCTTCGGGAGCTTATTTTGGCGTGGCTGTGCCGCCGCCTATTTTGGCACACGGAGGCGCTCACAAAGTCTCGCCACATTCCGAGTCCGCGGAAGTTGGCCAACTCCTCCCACGGCATAGCCCACCCGTTTTTTGGGCATTTTGCGGCGGACGAACTTGGGGACGGGACCTTCGGGGCTTATTTTTGAGCGCGCTGTGCCCGCGAGCTATTTTTGCACACGGAGGCGCGCTCAGAAAGTCTCGTCCCATTCCGAGTCCGCGGACGAAGTTGGCCATCCCACTCCCCCAGGCTATAGCCCACCCGTTTCCCAGGCATTTGCGAGGACGTGGGGACGGGACCTTCGGGTGGTTATTTTTGGGAGCGCCTGTCCCCGCGGCCTATTTTTGGCACACGGAGGGCGCTCGCAAAGTCTCGCCCCATTCCGAGTCCGGCGGACGAAGTTGGCCAGCCCCTCCCCCCAAGGCTATAGCCCACCCGTTTTTTGGGCATTTTTGCGGAGGACGAACTTGGGGACGGGACCTTCGGGGGCTTATTTTTGGGTGCGGCTGTGCCCGCGGCCTATTTGTGGCACACGGAGATCGCTCGCAAATTCTCACCCCATTCCGAGTCCGGCGGACGAAGTTGGCCAGCCCCTCCCCCCAAGGCTATAGCCCACCCGTTTTTTGGGCATTTTTGCGGCGGACGAACTTGGGGACGGGACCTTCGGGGGCTTATTTTTGGACGCGGCTGTGCCTGCGGCCTATATTTGGCACATGGAGGGCCCTCGCAAAGTCTAGCCCCATTCCGAGTCCGGCGGACGAAGTTGGCCATCCTCTTCCCCCAAGGCTATAGCCCACCCGTTTTTTGGGCATTTTTGCGACGCACGAACTTGGGGACGGACCTTGGGCTTATTTTTGGGTGCGGCTGTGCCTGTGGCTATCTTTGAGTACACAGGGCGCCGCAAAGTCTCGCCCCATTCCGAGTCCGAGGCGGACGAAGTTGTGCCAGCCCCTACCCCAATGCTATAGCCCACCCGTTTTGTGGCCTTTTCCGCTGGGAACTTGGCGCCTCGGCCTTCGGGTGGTTATTTTGGGAGCGCCTGTCCCCGACCCTATTTTGCCGCGGAGCGCTCGCAAAGTCTCGCCCATTCGAGTCCGTGAGTTGGCGAGCCCCTCCCCCAAGGCTATAGCCCACCCGTTTTTGGGCATTTTGCGGAGGACGAACTTGGGGACGGGACCTTCGGGGCTTATTTTGGGTGATGGCTGTGCCAGCGGCCTATTTTGTGGCACCACCAGATCGCTAAAAATTCTCACCCCATTCCGAGTCCGAGTTGGCCAGCCTCCCCCAAGGCTATAGCCCACCCGTTTTTGGGCATTTTGCATTGGACGAACTAGGGGACGTGACCTTAAGGGGGTTATTTTTAGGCCCCTCTGGAGAGGCCACTCGCAAAGTCTCGCCCCATTCTGAGTCCGGCGGAGTGGACCAGCCCTCCCCCAAGGCTATAGCCCACCCCTTTTTGGGCATTTTGGGCCCAGACGAACTTGGGGACTGGACCTTCGGGGGCTTATTTTTGGGCGCGGCTGTGCCCGCAGCCTATTTTTTGCACACGGAGGGTGTTCGCAAAGTCTCGCCCCATTCCGAGTCCGGCGGACGAAGTTGGCCAGCCCCACCCCCCAAGGATATAGCCCACCCGTTTTTGTGGCCTTTTTCCGCTGGACGAACATGGCGCCCCGGCCTTCGGGCAGTTATTTTTGGGTGCGGCTGTGCCCGCGGCCTATTTTTGGCACACGGAGGTCGCTCGTAAAGTCTCGCGCCATTCCGAGTCCGGCAGACGAAGTGGGCCAGCCCCACCTCCCAAGGCTATAGCCCACCCGTTTTTGTGGCCTTTTTCCGCTGGACGAACATGGTGCCCCGGCCGTCGGGCGGTTATTTTTGGGCGCGGCTGTGACCGCGGCCTATTTTTGGCACACGGAGGCCACTCACAAAGTCACACGCCATTCCGAGTCCGGCGGACGAAGTTGGCCAGCCCCACCCCCAAAGGCTATAGCCCACCCGTTTTTGTGGCCTTTTTCCGCTGGACGAACTTGGCGCCTCGGCCTTCGGGTGGTTATTTTTGGGCGCGGCTGTGCCCGTGGCCTATTTTTGGCACACGGAGGCCGCTCGCAAAGCCTCGCGCCATTCCGAGTCCGGCGGACGAAGTTGGCCAGCCCCACCCCCCAAGGCTATAGCCCACCTGTTTTTGTGGCCTTTTTCCGCTGGACGAACTTGCGCCCCGGCCTTCGGGCAGTTATTTTTGGGCGCGTCTGTGCCCGCGGCCTATTTTTTGCACACGGAGGCAGCTCCCAAAGTCTAGCGCCATTCCGAGTCCGGCGGACGAAGTTGGCCAGCCCCACCCCCCAAGGCTATAGCCCACCCGTTTTTGTGGCCTTTTTCCGTGGACGAACATGGTGCCCCGGCCGTCGGGCGGTTATTTTTGGGCGCGGCTGTGACCGCGGCCTATATTTGGCACACGGAGGCCACTCACAAAGTCTCACGCCATTCCGAGTCCGGCGGACGAAGTTGGCCAGCCCCACCCCCCAAGGCTATAGCCCACCCGTTTTTGTGGCCTTTTTCCGCTGGACGAACTTGGCGCCCCGGCCTTCGGGTGGTTATTTTTGGGCGCGACTGTGCCCGTGGCCTATTTTTGGCACACGTGGCCGCTCGCAAAGCCTCGCGCCATTCCGAGTACGGCGGACGAAGTTGGCCAGCCCCACCCCCCAAGGCTATAGCCCACCCGTTTTTGTGGCCTTTTTCCGCTGGACGAACATGGCGCCCCGGCCTTCGGGCAGTTATTTTTGGGCGCGGCTGTGGCCGCGGCCTATTTTTTGCACACGGAGGCAGCTCCCAAAGTCTCGCGCCATTCCGAGTCCGGCGGACGAAGTTGGCTAGCCTCACCCCCCAAGGCTATAGCCCACCCGTTTTTGTGGCCTTTTTCCGCTGGACGAACATGGCGCCCCGGCCTTCGGGCAGTTATTTTTGGGCGCGGCTGTGCCCGCGGCCTATTTTTGGCCCACGGAGGCCGCTCATAAACTCTCGCGCCATTCCGAGTCCGGCGGACGAAGTGGGCCAGCCCCACCCCCCAAGGCTATAGCCCACCCGTTTTTCTGGCCTTTTGCCGCTGGACGAACATGGTGCCCCGGCCGTCGGGCGGTTATTTTTGAGCGCGGCTGTGACCGCGGCCTATTTTTGGCACACGGAGGCCACTCACAAAGTCTCACGCCATTCCGAGTCCGGCGGACGAAGTTGGGCAGCCCCACCCCCCAAGGCTATAGCCCACCCGTTTTTGTGGCCTTTTTCCGCTGGACGAACTTGGCGCCTCGGCCTTCGGGTGGTTATTTTTGGGCGCGGCTGTGCCCGTGGCCTATTTTTGGCACACGGAGGCCGCTCGCAAAGCGTCGCGCCATTCCGAGTCCGGCGGACGAATTTGGCCAGCCCCACCCCCCAAGGCTATAGCCCACCCGTTTTTGTGGCCTTTTTCCGCTGGACGAACATGGCGGCCCGGCCTTCGGGCAGTTATTTTTGGGCGCGGCTGTGGCCGCGGCCTATTTTTGGCACACGGAGGCAGCTCCCAAAGTCTAGCGCCATTCCGAGTCCGGCGGACGAAGTTGGCCAGCCCCACCCCCCAAGGCTATAGCCCACCCGTTTTTGTGGCCTTTTTCCGTGGACGAACATGGCGCCCCGGCCATCGGGCAGTTATTTTTGGGCGCGGGCATGCCCGTGGCCTATTTTTGACACACGGAGGCCGCTCGTAAAGTCTCGCGCCATTCCGAGTCCGGCGGACGAAGTGGGCCAGCCCCACCCCCCAATCCCATAGCCCACCCGTTTTTGTGGCCTTTTTCCGCTGGACGAACTTGGCGCCCCGGCCTTCGGGAAGTTATTTTTGGGCGCGGCTGTGTCCGTGGCCTATTTTTGGCACACGGAGGCCGCTCGGAAAGTCTCGCGCCATTCCGAGTCCGGCGGACGAAGTCGGCCAGCCCCACCGCCGAAGGCTATAGCCCACCCGTTTTTGTGGCCTTTTACCGCTGGACGAACTTGGCGCCCTGGCCTTCGGGCAGTTATTTTTGGGCGCACCTGTGCCCGCGGCCTATTTTCGGTACACGGAGGCCGCTCACAAAGTCTCGTGCCATTCCGAGTCCAGCGGACGAAGTTGGCCATCCCCCATCCCCC
Organism: Citrus mangshanensis; assembly: GCA_030449895.1. NCBI lineage: Eukaryota > Viridiplantae > Streptophyta > Magnoliopsida > Sapindales > Rutaceae > Citrus > Citrus mangshanensis. Next base: position 18,545 of record JASUUJ010000008.1, read on the forward strand.
AAGGCTATAGCCCACCCGTTTTTGTGGCCTTTTTCCGCTGGACGAAATTGGCGCCCCAGCCTTCGGGCGGTTATTTTTGGGCGCGGCTGTGCCCGCGGCCTATTTTTGGCACACGGAGGCCGCTCACAAAGTCTCGTGCCATTCCGAGTCCAGCGGACGAAGTTGGCCATCCCCCATCCCCCAAGGCTATAGCCCACCCGTTTTTGTGGCCTTTTTCCGCTGGACGAAATTGGCGCCCCAGCCTTCGGGCGGTTATTTTTGTGCGCGGCTGCACCCGCGACCTATTTTTGGCACACGGAGGCCGCTCATAAAGTTTCACGCCATTCCGAGTCCGGCGTACGAAGTTGGCCAGCCCCACCCCCCAAGGCTATAGCCCACCCGTTTTTGTGGCCTTTTTCCGCTGGACGAACTTGGCGCCCCGGCCTTCGGGCGGTTATTTTTGGGCGCGGCTGTGCCCGCGGCCTATTTTTGGCACACGGAGGCCGCTCGGAAAGTCTCGCGCCATTCCGAGTCCGGCGGACGTAGTCGGCCAGCCCCACCGCCAAAGGCTATAGCCCACCCGTTTTTGTGGCCTTTTTCCGCTGGACGAACTTCGCGCCCCGGCCTTCGGGAAGTTATTTTTGGGCGCGGCTGTGCCCGCAGCCTATTTTTGGCACACGGAGGCCGCTCGCAAAGTCTCGCGCCATTCCGAGTCCGGCGGACTAGGTTGGCCAGCCGCACCCCCCAAGGCTATAGCCCACCTGCTTTTGTGTCCTTTTTCCGCTGGACGAACTTGGCGCCCCGGCCTTCGTGCGATTATTTTTGGGCGTGGCTGTGCCGCGGCCTATTTTTGGCACACGGATGCCGCTCGCAAAGTCTCGCGCGATTCCGAGTCCGGCCGACGAAGTTGGCCAGCCCCACCCCCCAAGGCTATAGCCCACCCGTTTTTGTGGCCTTTTACCGCTGGACGAACTTGGCGCCCTGGCCTTCGGGCAGTTATTTTTGGACGCACATGTGCCCGCGGCCTATTTTCGGTACACGGAGGCCGCTCGCAAAGTCTCGCGCCATTCCGAGTCCAGCGGACGAAGTTGGCCACCCCCATCCCCCAAGGCTATAGCCCACCCGTTTTTGTGGCCCTTTTCCGCTGGACGAACTTCGCGCCCCGTCCTTCGGGCGGTTATTTTTGGGCGCGGGTGTGCCCGCGGCCTGTTTTTGGCACACGGAGGCCGCTCGCAAAGTCTCGCGCCATTCCGAGTCCGGCGGACGAAGTCGGCCAGCCCCACCGCCAAAGGCTATAGCGCACCCGTTTTTGTGGCCTTTTACCGCTGGACGAACTTGGCGCCCCGGCCTTCGGGCGGTAAATTTTGGGCGCGCCTGTGCCCGCGGCCTATTTTTGGCACACGGAGGCCGCTCGCAAATTCTCACGCCATTCCGAGTCCGGCGGACGAAGTTGGCCAGCCCCACCCCCCAAGGCTATAGCCCACCCGTTTTTGTGGCCATTTTCCGCTGGACGAACTTGGCGCCCCGGCCTTCGGGCGGTTATTTTTGGGCGCGGCTGTGTCCGCGGCCTATTTTTGGCACACAGAGGCCGCTAATAAAGTCTCGCGCCATTCCGAGTCCGGCGGACGAAGTGGGCCAGCCCCACCCCCCAAGGCTATAGACCACCCGAAATTTTTTTGGCCTTTTTCCGCCGGACGAACTTGGCGGCCCGTCCTTCGGGCGGTTATTTTTGGTTGCGGCTGTGCCCGCGGCCTATTTTTGGCACACGGAGGCCGCTCGCAAAGTCTTGCGCCATTCCGAGTCCGGCGGACGAAGTTGGCCAGCCCCACCCCCCAAGGCTATAGCCCACCCGTTTTTCTGGCCTTTTTCCGCTGGACGAACGTGGCGCCCCGGCCGTCGGGCGGTTAATTTTGGCGCACCTGTGCCCGGCCTATTTTCGCCACACGGAGGCCGCTCGCAAAGTCTCGCACCATTCCGAGTCCAGCGGACGAAGTTGGCCAGCCCCACCCCCCAATCCCATAGCCCACCCATTTTTGTGGCCTTTTTCCGCTGGACGAACTTGGCGCCCCGGCCGTTGGGCGGTTAATTTTGGGCGCGGCTGTGCCCGCAGCCTATTTGTGGCACACGGAGGCCACTCGCAAAGGCTCGCGCCATTCCGAGTCCGGCGGACGAAGTTGGCCAGCCCCACCCCCCAAGGCTATAGCCCACCTACTTTTGTGGCCTTTTTCCGCTGGACGAACTTGGCGCCCCGGCCTTCGTGCGATTATTTTTGGGCGTGGCTGTGCCGCGACCTATTTTTGGCACACGGATGCCGCTCGCAAAGTCTCGCGCCATTCCGAGTCCGGCCGACGAAGTTGGCCAGCCCCACCCCCCAAGGCTATAGCCCACCCGTTTTTGTGGCCTTTTACCGCTGGACGAACTTGGCGCCCTGGCCTTCGGGGGGTTATTTTTGGGCGCACATGTGCCCGCGGCCTATTTTCGGTACACGGAGGCCGCTCGCAAAGTCTCGCGCCATTCCGAGTCCAGCGGACGAAGTTGGCCACCCCCATCCCCCAAGGCTATAGCCCACCCGTTTTGTGGCCTTTTTCCGCTGGACGAACTTGGCGCCCCGGCCTTCGGGTGGTTATTTTTGTGCGCGGCTGCACCCGCGACCTATTTTTGGCACACGGAGGCCGTTCATAGAGTTTCACGCCATTCCGAGTCCGGCGTACGAAGTTGGCCGGCCCCACCCCCCAAGGCTATAGCCCACCCGTTTTTGTGGCCTTTTTCCGCTGGACGAACTTGGCGCCCAAGCCTTCGGGCGGTTATTTTTGGGCGCGGGTGCACCCTCGGCCTAATTTTGGTACACGGAGGCCGCTCGCAAAGTCTCGCGCCATTCCGAGTCCGGCGGACGAAGTCGGCCAGCCCCACCGCCAAAGGCTATAGCCCACCCGTTTTTGTGGCCTTTTTCCGCTGGACGAACTTCGCGCCCCGGCCTTCGGGAAGTTATTTTTGGGCGCGGCTGTGCCCGCGGCCTATTTTTGGCACACGGAGGCCGCTCGCAAAGTCTCGCGCCATTCCGAGTCCGGCGGACAAAGTTGGCCAGCCCCACCCCCCAAGGCTATAGCCCACCTGCTTTTGTGGCCTTTTTCCGCTGGACGAACTTGGCGCCCCGGCCTTCGTGCGATTATTTTTGGGCGTGGCTGTGCCGCGGCCTATTTTTGGCAGACGGATGCTGCTCGCAAAGTCTCGCGCCATTCCAAGTCCGGCCGACGAAGTTGGCCAGCCCCACCCCCCAAGGCTATAGCCCACCCGTTTTTGTGGCCTTTTACCGCTGGACGAACTTGGCGCCCTGGCCTTCGGGCGGTTATTTTTGGACGCACATGTGCCCGCGGCCTATTTTCGGTACACGGAGGCCGCTCGCAAAGTCTCGCTCGATTCCGAGTCCAGCGGACGAAGTTGGCCACCCCCATCCCCCAAGGCTTAGCCCACCCGTTTTTGTGGCCTTTTACCGCTGGACGAACTTGGCGCCCCGGCCTTCGGGAAGTTATTTTTGGGCGCGGCTGTGCCCACGGTCTATTTTTCCCACACGGAGGCCGCTCAAAAAGTCTCGCGCCATTCCGAGTCCGGCGGACGAAGTGGGCCAGCCCCACCCCCCAAGGCTATAGCCCACCCGTTTTTGTGGCCTTTTTCCGCTGGACGAACTTGGCGCCCCAGCCTTCGGGCGGTTATTTTTTGGCGTGGCAGTGCCCGCGGCCTATTTTTGGCACACGGAGGCCGCTCGCAAATTCTCACGCCATTCCGAGTCCGGCGGACGAAGTTGGCCAGCCCCACCCCCCAAGGCTATAGCCCACCCGTTTTTGTGGCCATTTTCCGCTGGACGAACTTGGCGCCCCGGCCTTCGGGCGGTTATTTTTGGGCGCGGCTGTGTCCGCGTCCTATTTTTGGCACACGGAGGCCGCTAGTAAAGTCTCGCGCTATTCCGAGTCCGGCGGACGAAGTGGGCCAGCCCCACCCCCCAAGGCTATAGACCACCCGAAATTTTTTTGGCCTTTTACCGACGGACGAACTTGGCGGCCCGTCCTTCGGGCGGTTATTTTTGGTTGCGGCTGTGCCCGCGGCCTATTTTTGGCACACGGAGGCCGCTCGCAAAGTCTTGCGCCATTCCAAGTCCGGCGGACGAAGTTGGCCAGCCCCACCCCCCAAGGCTATAGCCCACCCGTTTTTCTGGCCTTTTTCCGCTGGACGAACTTGGCGCCCCGGCCTTCGGGCGGTTATTTTTGGGCACACCTGTGCCCGGGGCCTATTTTCGATACACGGAGGCCGCTCGCAAAGTCTCGCACCATTCCGAGTCCAGCGGACGAAGTTGGCCAGCCCCACCCCCCAATCCCATAGCCCACCCATTTTTGTGGCCTTTTTCCGCTGGACGAACTTGGCGCCCCGGCCGTCGGGCGGTTATTTTTGGGCGCGGCTGTGCCCGCAGCCTATTTGTGGCACACGGAGGCCGCTCGCAAAGGCTCGCGCCATTCCGAGTCCGGCTGACGAAGTTGGCCAGCCCCACCCCCCAAGGCTATAGCCTACCCATTCTTGTGGCCTTTTTCCGCTGGACGAACTTGGCGCCCCGGCCTTCGGACGGTTATTTTTGGGCGCCGCTGTGCCCGCGGCCTATTATTGGCACACGGAGGCCGCTCACAAAGTCTCGCGCCATTCCGAGTCCGGCGGACGAAGTGGGCCAGCCCCACCCCCAAGGCTATACCCACCCGTTTTTGTGGACTTTTTCCGCTGGACGAACTTGGCGCCCCGGCCTTCGGGTGGTTATTTTTGGGCGCGGCTGTGCCCGCGGTCTATTTTTCCCACACGGAGGCCGCTCGCAAAGTCTCGCGCCATTCCGAGTCTGGCGGACGAAGTGGGCCAGCCCCACCCCCAAAGGCTATAGCCCACCCGTTTTTCTGGCCTTTTTCCGCTTGACGAACTTGGCGCCCCGGCCTTCGGGCGGTTATTTTTGGACGTACCTGTGCCCGCGGCCTATTTTCGGTACATGGAGGCTGCTCACAAAGTCTCGCGCCATTCCGAGTCCAGCGGACGAAGTTGGCCAGCCCCACCCCCCAATCCCATAGCCCACCCGTTTTTGTGGCCTTTTTCCGCGGGACGGACTTGGCGCCCCGGCCGTCGGGCGGTTATTTTTGGGCGCGGCTGTGTCCGCAGCCTATTTGTGGCACACGGAGGCCGCTCGCAAAGGTTCGCGCCATTCCGAGTCCGGCTGACGAAGTTGGCCAGCCCCACCCCCCAAGGCTATAGCCTACCCATTTTTGTGGCCTTTTTCCGCTGGACGAACTTGGCGCCCCGGCCTTCGGACGGTTATTTTTGGGCGCCGCTGTGCCCGCGACCTATTTTTGGCACACGGAGGCCGCTCGCAAAGTCTCGCGCCATTCCGAGTCCGGCGGACGAAGTTGGCCAGCCCCACCCCCCAAGGCTATAGCCTACCCATTCTTGTGGCCTTTTTCCGCTGGACGAACTTGGCGCCCCGGCCTTCGGACGGTTATTTTTGGGCGCCGCTGTGCCCGCGGCCTATTTGCGGTACACGGAGGCCGCTCACAAAGTCTCGCGCCATTCCGAGTCCAGCGGACGAAGTTGGCCAGCCCCACCCCCCAATCCCATAGCCCACCCATTTTTGTGGCCTTTTTCCGCGGGACGGACTTGGCGCCCCGGCCGTCGGGCGGTTATTTTTGGGCGCGGCTGTGCCCGCAGCCTATTTGTGGCACACGGAGGCCACTCGCAAAGGCTCGCGCCATTCCGAGTCCGGCTGACGAAGTTGGCCAGCCCCACCCCCCAAGGCTATAGCCTACCCATTTTTGTGGCCTTTTTCCGCTGGACGAACTTGGCGCCCCGGCCTTCGGACGGTTATTTTTGGGCGCCGCTGTGCCCGCGACCTATTTTTGGCACACGGAGGCCGCTCGCAAAGTCTCGCGCCATTCCGAGTCCGGCGGACGAAGTGGGTCAGCCCCACCCCCAAGGCTATAGCCCACCCGTTTTTGTGGACTTTTTCCGCTGGACGAACTTGGCGCCCCGGCCTTCGGGTGGTTATTTTTGGGTGCGGCTGTGCCCACGGTCTATTTTTCCCACACGGAGGCCGCTCGCAAAGTCTCGCGCCATTCCGAGTCCGGCGGACGAAGTGGGCCAGCCCCACCCCCCAAGGCTATAGCCCACCCGTTTTTGTGGCCTTTTTCCGCGGGGCGAACGTGGCGCCCCGGCCGTCGGGCGGTTATTTTTTGGGGCGGCGGTGCCCGCGGCCGATTTTTGGCACACGGAGGCCGCTGCAAAGTCTCGCGCCATTCCGAGTCCGGCGGACGAAGTCGGCCAGCCGCCAAAGGCTATAGCCCACCACGTTTTGTGGCCTTTTACCGCTGGACGAACTTGGCGCCCGACCTTGGGCGGTTATTTTTGGCGTTTGTGCCGGGGCCTATTTGGCCACACGGAGGCCGCTCGCCCAGTCTCGCGCCATTCCGACTCCGTCGTAAGATATCTGCCAGCCCCACCCCCCAAGGCTATAGCCCACCCGTTTTTGTGGCCTTTTTCCGCAGGACGAACTTGGCGCCCCGGACTTCGGGCGGTTATTTTTGGGCGCGGCTGTGCCTGCGGCCTCTTTTTGGCACACGGAGGCCACTCGCAAAGTCTCGCGCCATTCCGAGTCCGGCGTACGAAGTCGGCCAGCCCCACCGCCAAAGGCTATAGCCCACCCGTTTTTGTGGCCTTTTTCCGCTGGACGAACTTCGTGCCCCGGCCTTCGGGAAGTTATTTTTGGGCGCGGCTGTGCCCGCGGCCTATTTTTGGCACACGGAGGCCACTTGCAAAGTCTCACGCCATTCCGAGTCCGGCGGACGAAGTTGGCCAGCCCCACCCCCCAAGGCTATAGCCCACCCGGGTTTGTGGCCAGTTTGCGCTGGCCGAACATGGCGCCCCGGCCTTTGGGCGGTTATTTTTGGGCGCGGCTGTGCCCGCGGCCTATTTTTGGCACACGGAGGCCGCTCGCAAAGTCTCGCGCCATTCCGAGTCCGGCGGACGAAGTGGGCCAGCCCCACCCCCCAAGGCTATAGACCACCCGAAATTTTTTTGGCCTTTTTCCGCCGGACGAACTTGGCGGCCCGGCCTTCGGGCGGTTATTTTTGGTTGCGGCTGTGCCCGCGGCCTATTTTTGGCACACGGAGGCCGCTCAAAAAGTCTTGCGCCATTCCGAGTCCGGCGGACGAAGTTGGCCAGCCCCACCCCCCAAGGCTATAGCCCACCCGTTTTTGTGGACTTTTTCCGCTGGACGAACTTGGCGCCCCGGCCTTCGGTTGGTTATTTTTGGGCGCGGCTGTGCCCGCGGTCTATTTTTCCCACACGGAGGCCGCTCGCAAAGTCTCGCGCTATTCCGAGTCCGGCGGACGAAGTGGGCCAGCCCCACCCCCCAAGGCTATAGCCCACCCGTTTTTGTGGCCTTTTTCCGCTGGACGAACTTGGCGCCCCGGCCTTCGGGCGGTTATTTTTTGGCGCGGCTGTGCCCGCTGTCTATTTTTCCCACACGGAGGCCGCTCGCAAAGTCTCGCGCCATTCCGAGTCCGGCGGACGAAGTGGGCCAGCCCCACCCCCCAAGGCTATAGCCCACCCGTTTTTGTGGCCTTTTCCGCTGGGAGACTTGGCGCCCCGGCCTTCGGGCGGTTATTTTTTGGCGCGGCAGTGCCCGCGGCCTATTTTTGGCACACGGAGGCCACTCGTAAAGTCTCGCGCCATTCCGAGTCCGGCGGACGAAGTCGGCCAGCCCCACCGCCAAAGGCTATAGCCCACCCTTTTTTGTGGCCTTTTACTGCTGGACGAACTTGGCGCCCCGACCTTCGGGCGGTTATTTTTTGGCGCGGCTGTGCCGCGGCCTATTATTGGCACATGGATGCCGCTCGCAAAGCCTCGCGCCATTCCGAGTCCGGCGGACGAAGTTGGCCAGCCCCACCCCCCAAGGCTATTGCCCACCCGTTTTTGTGGCCTTTTACCGCTGGACGAACTTGGCGCCCTGGCCTTCGGGCGGTTATTTTTGGGCGCACATGTGCCCGCGGCCTATTTTAGGTACACGGAGGCCGCTCGCAAAGTCTCGCGCCATTCCGAGTCAAGCGGACGAAGTTGGCCACCCCCATCCCCCAAGGCTATAGCCCAGCCGTTTTTGTGGCCTTTTTCCGCTGGACGAACTTGGCGCCCCGGCCTTCGGGCGGTTATTTTGTCTTGTGCTGCACCGCGACCTATTTTTGGCACACGGAGGCCGCTCATAAAGTTTCACGCCATTCCGAGTCCGGCGTACGAAGTTGGCCAGCCCCACCCCCCAAGGCTATAGCCCACCCGTTTTTATGGCCTTTTTCCGCTGGACGAACTTGGCGCCCCAGCCTTCGGGAAGTTATTTTTGGGCGCGGCTGTGCCCGCGGCCTATTTTTGGCACACGGAGGCCGCTCGCAAAGTCTCGCGCCATTACGAGTCCGGCGGACGAAGTTGGCCAGCCCCACCCCCCAAGGCTATAGCGCACCCGTTTTTGTGGCCTTTTACCGCTGGACGAACTTGGCGCCCCGGCCTTCGGGCGGTAAGTTTGGGGCGCGCCTGTGCCAGCGGCCTATTTTTGGCACACGGAGGCCGCTCGCAAATTCTCACGCCATTCCGAGTCCGGCGGACGAAGTTGGCCAGCCCCACCCCCCAAGGCTATAGCCCACCCGTTTTTGTGGCCATTTTCCGCTGGACGAACTTGGCGCCCCGGCCTTTGGGCGGTTATTTTTGGGCGCGGCTGTGCCCGCGGCCTATTTTTGGCACACGGAGGCCGCTCGCAAAGTCTCGCGCCATTCCGAGTCCGGCGGACGAAGTGGGCCAGCCCCACCCCCCAAGGCTATAGACCACCCGAAATTTTTTTGGCCTTTTTCCGCCGGACGAACTTGGCGGCCCGGCCTTCGGGCGGTTATTTTTGGTTGCGGCTGTGCCCGCGGCCTATTTTACACGGAGGCCGCTCAAAGTCTAGCGCCATTCCGAGTCCGGCGGACGAAGTGGGCCAGCCCCACCCCCCAAGGCTATAGCCCACCCGTTTTTGTGGACTTTTTCCGCTGGACGAACTTGGCGCCCCGGCCTTCGGTTGGGTATTTTTGGGCGCGGCTGTGCCCGCGGTCTATTTTTCCCACACGGAGGCCGCTCGCAAAGTCTCGCGCTATTCCGAGTCCGGCGGACGAAGTGGGCCAGCCCCACCCCCCAAGGCTATAGCCCACCCGTTTTTGTGGACTTTTTCCGCTGGACGAACTTGGCGCCCCGGCCTTCGGTTGGGTATTTTTGGGCGCGGCTGTGCCCGCGGTCTATTTTTCCCACACGGAGGCCGCTCGCAAAGTCTCGCGCTATTCCGAGTCCGGCGGACGAAGTGGGCCAGCCCCACCCCCCAAGGCTATAGCCCACCCGTTTTTGTGGCCTTTTTCCGCTGGACGAACTTGGCGCCCCGGCCTTCGGGCGGTTATTTTTTGGCGCGGCTGTTCCCGCGGTCTATTTTTCCCACACGGAGGCCGCTCGCAAAGTCTCGCGCCATTCCGAGTCCGGCGGACGAAGTGGGCCAGCCCCACCCCCCAAGGCTATAGCCCACCCGTTTTTGTGGCCTTTTTCCGCTGGACGAACTTGGCGCCCCGGCCTTCGGGCGGTTATTTTTTGGCGCGGCATTGCCCGCGGCCTATTTTTGGCACACGGAGGCCACTCGTAAAGTCTCGCGCCATTCCGAGTCCGGCGGACGAAGTCGGCCAGCCCCACCGCCAAAGGCTATAGCCCACCCGTTTTTGTGGCCTTTTACTGCTGGACGAACTTGGCGCCCCGACCTTCGGGCGGTTATTTTTGGGCGCGTTTGTGTCCGCGGCCTATTTTGGGCCACACGGAGGCCGCTCGTAAAGTCTCGCGCCATTCCGAGTCCGGCGGACGAAGTTGGCCAGCCCCACCCCCCAAGGCTACAGCCCACCCGTTTTTGTGGCCTTATTCCGCAGGACGAACTTGGCGCCCCGGACTTCGGGCAGTTATTTTTGGGTGGGGCTGTGCCCGCGGCCTATTTTTGGCACACGGAGGCTACTCGCAATGTCTCGCGCCATTCCGAGTCCGGCGGACGAACTTGGCCAGCCCCACCCCCCAAGGCTATAGCCCACCCGTTTTTGTGGCCATTTTCCGCTGGACGAACTTGGCGCCCCGGCCTTTGGGCGGTTATTTTTGGGCGCGGCTGTGCCCGCGGCCTATTTTTGGCACACGGAGGCCGCTCGCAAAGTCTCGCGCCATTCCGAGTCCGGCGGACGAAGTGGGCCAGCCCCACCCCCCAAGGCTATAGACCACCCGAAATTTTTTTGGCCTTTTTCCGCCGGACGAACTTGGCGGCCCGGCCTTCGGGCGGTTATTTTTGGTTGCGGCTGTGCCCGCGGCCTATTTTTGGCACACGGAGGCCGCTCAAAAAGTCTTGCGCCATTCCGAGTCCGGCGGACGAAGTGGGCCAGCCCCACCCCCCAAGGCTATAGCCCACCCGTTTTTGTGGACTTTTTCCGCTGGACGAACTTGGCGCCCCGGCCTTCGGTTGGGTATTTTTGGGCGCGGCTGTGCCCGCGGTCTATTTTTCCCACACGGAGGCCGCTGCAAGTCTCTCGCCATTCCGAGTCCGGCGGACGACGTGGGCCAGCCCCACCCCCCAAGGCTATAGCCCACCCGTTTTTGTGGACTTTTTCCGCTGGACGAACTTGGCGCCCCGGCCTTCGGTTGGGTATTTTTGGGCGCGGTTGTGCCCGCGGTCTATTTTTCCCACACGGAGGCCGCTCGCAAAGTCTAACGCTATTCCGAGTCTGGCGGACGAAGTGGGCCAGCCCCACGCCCCAAAGCTATAGCCCACCCGTTTTTGTGGCCTTTTTCCGCTGGACGAACTTGGCGCCCCGGCCTTCGGGCGGGTAATTTTGGGCCCGGCTTTGCCCGCGGCCTATTTTTCCCACACGGAGGCCGCTCGCAAAGTCTCGCGCCATTCCGAGTCCGGCGGACGAAGTGGGCCAGCCCCACCCCCCAAGGCTATAGCCCACCCGGTTTTGTGGCCTTTTTCCGCTGGACGAACTTGGCGCCCCGGCCTTCGGGCGGTTATTTTTAGTGCATTGCCCATGACAGCGGAGGCCTCTCGTAAAGTCTCGCGCCATTCCGAGTCCGGCGGACGAAGTCGGCCAGCCCCACCGCCAAAGGCTATAGCCCACCCGTTTTTGTGGCCTTTTACTGCTGGACGAACTTGGCGCCCCGACCTTCGGGCGGTTATTTTTGGGCGCGTTTGTGTCCGCGGCCTATTTTGGGCCACACGGAGGCCGCTCGTAAAGTCTCGCGCCATTCCGAGTCCGGCGGACGAAGTTGGCCAGCCCCACCCCCCAAGGCTACAGCCCACCCGTTTTTGTGGCCTTATTCCGCAGGACGAACTTGGCGCCCCGGACTTCGGGCAGTTATTTTTGGGTGGGGCTGTGCCCGCGGCCTATTTTTGGCACACGGAGGCTACTCGCAATGTCTCGCGCCATTCCGAGTCCGGCGGACGAACTTGGCCAGCCCCACCCCCCAAGGCTATAGCCCACCCGTTTTGGTGGCCTTTTTCCGCTGGACGAACTTGGTGCCCCGGCCTTCGGGTGGTTATTTTTGAGCGCAGCTGTGCCCGCGTCCTATTTTTGCCACACGGAGGGCGCTCGCAAAGTCTCGCGCCATTCCGAGTCCGGCGGACGAAGTTGGCCAGCCCCACCCCCCAAGGCTATAGCCCACCCGTTTTTGTGGCCTTTTTCCGCTGGACGAATTAGGCGCCCCGGCCTTCGGGTGGTTATTTTTGGGCACGGCTGTGCCCGCGGCCTATTTTGGGCCACACGGAGGCCGCTCGCAAAGTCTCGCGCCATTCCGAGTCCGGCGGACGAAGTTGGCCAGCCCCACCCCCCAAGGCTACAGCCCACCCGTGTGTGTGGCCGTTTTCCGCAGGACGAACGAGGCGCCCCGGGCTTCGGGCAGTTAGTTTTGGGCGCGGCTGTGCCCTATTTTTGGCACACGGAGGCTACTCGCAATGTCTCGCGCCATTCCGAGTCCGGCGGACGAACTTGGCCAGCCCCACCCCCCAAGGCCCACCCGTTTTGGTGGCCTTTTTCCGCAGGACGAACTTGGCGCCCCGACCTTCGGGCGGTTATTTTTGGGCGCGTTTGTGTCCGCGGCCTATTTTGGGCCACACGGAGGCCGCTCGTAAAGTCTCGCGCCATTCCGAGTCCGGCGGACGAAGTTGGCCAGCCCCACCCCCCAAGGCTCCAGCCCACCCGGTTTGGTGGCCTTATTCCGCAGGACGACCTTGGCGCCCGGGACTTGGGGCTGTTATTTTTGGGTGGTGATGGTCCCGCGGCCTATTTTTGGCACACGGAGGCTACTCGCAATGTCTCGCGCCATTCCGAGTCCGGCGGACGAACTTGGCCAGCCCCACCCCCCAAGGCTATAGCCCACCCGTTTTGGTGGCCTTTTTCCGCTGGACGAAGTTGGCGCCCCGGCCTTCGGGTGGTTATTTTTGGGCGCGGCTGTGCCCGAGGCCTATTTTTGGCACACGGAGGCCGCACGCAAAGTCTCGCGCCATTCCGAGTCCGGCGGACGAAGTGGGCCAGCCCAACCCCCCAAGGCTATGCCCACCCGTTTTTGTGGCCTTTTTCCGCCGGATGAACTTGGAGCCCCGGCCTTCGGGTGGTTATTTTTGGTTATAGCTGTGCCTGCGGCCTATTTTTGGCACACGGACGCCGCTCGCAAAGTCTCGCGCCATTCCGAGTCCGGCGGACGAAGTCGGCCAGCCCCACCGCCAAAGGCTATAGCCCACCCGTTTTTGTGGCCTTTTACCGCTGGACGAACTTGGCGCCCCGACCTTCGGGCGGTTATTTTTGGGCGCGTTTGTGCCCGCGGCCTATTTTGGGCCACACGGAGGCCGCTCGCAAAGTCTCGCGCCATTCCGAGTCCGGCGGACGAAGTTGGCCAGCCCCACCCCCCAAGGCTACAGCCCACCCGTTTTTGTGGCCTTTTTCCAGGGGCGAACTTGCGCCCGGACTTCGGGCAGTTATTTTTGGCGCGGCTGTGCCCGCGGCCTATTTTTGCACACGGAGGCTACTCGCAATGTCTCGCGCCATTCCGAGTCCGAGCGGAACTTAGCCAGCCCCACCCCCCACCGCCCACCCGTTTTGGTGGCCTTTTTCCGCTGGACGAACTTGGTGCCCCGGCCTTCGGGTGGTTATTTTTGGGCGCAGCTGTGCCCGCGTCCTATTTTTGCCACACGGAGGGCGCTCGCAAAGTCTCGCGCCATTCCGAGTCCGGCGGACGAAGTTGGCCAGCCCCACCCCCCAAGGCTATAGCCCACCCGTTTTTGTGGCCTTTTTCCGCTGGACGAATTAGGCGCCCCGGCCTTCGGGTGGTTATTTTTGGGCACGGCTGTGCCCGCGGCCTATTTTTGGCACACGGAGGCCGCTCGCAAAGTCTCGCGCCATTCCGAGTCCGGCGGACGAAGTTGGCCAGCCCCACCCCCCAAGGCTATAACCCACCCGTTTTTGTGGCCTTTTTCCGCTGGACGAACTTGGCGCGCCGGACTTCGGGCGTTTATTTTTGGGCGCGGCTGTGCCCGAGGCCTATTTTTGGCACACGGAGGCCGCTCGCAAAGTCGCGCGCCATTCCGAGTCCGGCGGATGAAGTGGGCCAGCCCAACCCCCCAAGGCTATGCCCACCCGTTTTTGTGGCCTTTTTCCGCCGGAGTAACTTGGAGCCCCGGCGTTCGGGTGGTTATTTTTGGTTGTAGCTGTGCCTGCGGCCTATTTTTGGCACACGGACGCCGCTCGCAAAGTCTCGCGCCATTCCGAGTCCGGCGGACGAAGTCGGCCAGCCCCACCGCCAAAGGCTATAGCCCACCCGTTTTTGTGGCCTTTTACCGATGGACGAACTTGGCGCCCCGACCTTCGGGCGGTTATTTTTGGTCGCGTTTGTGCCAGCGGCCTATTTTAGGCCACACGGAGGCCGCTCGCAAAGTCTAGGGCCATTCCGAGTCCGGCGGACGAAGTTGGCCAGCCCCACCCCCCAAGGCTACAGCCCACCCGTTTTTGTGGCCTTTTTCCGCTGGACGAACTTGGCGCCCCGGACTTCGGGCAGTTATTTTTGGGCGCGGCTGTGCCCGCGTCCTATTTTTGGCACACGGAGGCTACTCGCAATGTCTCGCGCCATTCCGAGTCCAGCGGACGAACTTGGCCAGCCCCACCCCCCAAGGCTATAGCCCACCCGTTTTGGTGGCCTTTTTCCGCTGGACGAACTTGGCGCCCCGGCCTTCGGGTGGTTATTTTTGGGCGCGGCTGTGCCCGCGTCCTATTTTTGCCACACGGAGGGTGTTCGCAAAGTCACGCGCCATTCCGAGTAGGGCGGACGAGGTTGGCCAGCCCCACCCCCCAAGGCTATAGCCCACCCGTTTTTGTGGCCTTTTTCCGCTGGACGAATTTGGCGCCCCGGCCTTCGGGTGGTTATTTTTGTGCACGGCTGTGCTCGCGGCCTATTTTTGGCACACGGAGGCCGCTCGCAAAGTCTCGCGCCATTCCGAGTCCGGCGGAGGAAGTTGGCCAGCCCCACCCCCCAAGGCTATAACCCACCCGTTTTTGTGGCCTTTTTCCGCTGGACGAACTTGGCGCCCCGGACTTCGGGCGGTTATTTTTGGGCGCGGCAGTGCCCGAGGCCTATTTTAGGCACACGGAGGCCGTTCGCAAAGTCTCGCGCCATTCCGAGTCCGGCGGACGAAGTGGGCCAGCCCAACCCCCCAAGGCTATGCCCACCCGTTTTTGTGGCCTTTTTCCGCCGGATGAACTTGGAGCCCCGGCCTTCGGGTGGTTATTTTTGGTTGCAGCTGTGCCTGCAGCCTATTTTTGGCACACGGACGCCGCTCGCAAAGTCTCGCGCCATTCCGAGTCCGGCGGACGAAGATGGCCAGCCCCACCCCCAAGGGTATAGCCCACCCGTTTTTGTGTCCTTTTTCCGCTGGACGAACTAGGCGCCCCGGCCTTCGGGCGGTTATTTTTGGGCGCGGCTGTGCCCGCGGCCTATTTTTGGCACATGTAGGCCGCTCGCAAAGACTCGCGCCATTCCGAGTCCGGCGGACGAAGATGGCCAGCCCCACCCCCCAAGGGTATAGCCCACCCGTTTTTGTGTCCTTTTTCCGCTGGACGAACTTGGTGGCCCGGCCTTCGGGCGGTTATTTTTGGGCGCACCTGTGCCCGCGGCCTATTTTTCGCACACGGAGGCCGCTCGCAAAGTCTCGCGCCATTCCGAGTCCGGCGGACAAAGTTGGCCAGCCCCACCCCCCAAGGCTATAGCCCAACCGTTTTTGTGGCCTTTTTCCGCTGGACGAACTAGGTGCCCCGGCCTTCGGGCGGTAATTTTTGGGCGCGGCTGTGCCCGCAGCCTATTTTTGGCACAAGGAGGCCGCTCGCAAAGTCTCGCGCCATTCCGAGTCAGGCGGACGAAGATGGCCAGCCCCATCCCCCAAGGGTATAGCCCACCCGTTTTTGTGTCCTTTTTCCGCTGGACGAACTAGGCACCCCGGCCTTCGGGCGGTTATTTTTGGGCGCGGATGAGCCCGCGGCCTATTTTTGGCACATGGAGGCCGCTCGCAAAGTCTCGCGCCATTCCGAGTCCGGCGGACGAAGATGGCCAGCCCCATCCCCCAAGGGTATAGCCCACCCGCTTTTGTGTCCTTTTTCCGCTGGACGAACTTGGTGGCCCAGCCTTAGGGCGGTTATTTTTGGGCGCACCTGTGCCCGCGGCCTATTTTCGGTACACGGAGGCCGCTCGCAAAGTCTTGCGCCATTCCGAGTCCGGCGGACGAAGTTGACCAGCCCCACCCCCCAAGGCTATAGCGCACCCGTTTTTGTGGCCTTTTTCCGCAGGACGAACTTGGCGCCCCGGTCTTCGGGCGGTTATTTTTTGGCGCGGCTGTGCCCGTGGCCAATTTTTGGCACACGGAGGCCCATCACAAAGTCTCGTGCCATTCCGAGTCCGGCGGACGAATCGGCCGGCCCCACCCCCCAAGGCTACAGCCCACCCGTTTTTGTGGCCTTTTACCGCTGGACGAACTTGGCGCCCTGGCCTTCGGGCAGTTAATTTTTTGCGCGGCTCTACGCGCGGCCTATTTTTGGCACAAGGAGGCCGCTCACAAAGTCTCGCACCATTCCGAGTCCGGAGGACGAAGTTGGCCAGCCCCACCCCCCAGGGCTATCGCCCACCCGTTTTTGTGTCCTTTCTCCGCTGGACGAACTTGGCGGCCCGGCCTTCGGCCGGTTATTTTTGGGCGCGGCCATGTCCGTGGCCAATTTTTGGCACACGGAGGCCCATCGCAAAGTCTCGTGCCATTCCGAGTCCGGCGGACGAAGTGGGCCAGCCCCACCCCCCAAGGCTATAGCCCACCCGTTTTTGTGGCCTTTTTCCGCTGGACGAACTAGGCGCCCCGGCCTTCGGGCGGTTATTTTTGAGCGCGGCTGTGCCCGCGGCCTATTTTTGGCACACGGAGGCCGCTCCAAAATTCTCGCGCCATTCCGAGTCCGGCGGACGAAGTTGGCCAGCCCCACCCCCCAAGGCTATAGCCCACCCGTTTTTGTGGCCTTTTTCCGCTGGACGAACTTGGTGCCCCGGCCTTCGGGCGGTTATTTTCGGGCGCAGCTGTGCCTGCGGCATATTTTTGGCACAAGGAGGCTGCTCGCAAAGTCTCGGGCCATTCCGAGTCCGGCGGACGATGTTGGCCAGCCCCACCCCCCAAGGCTATAGCCCACCCGTTTTTGTGGCCTTTTTCCGCTGGACGAACTTGGCGCCCCGGCCTTCGGGCGGTTATTTTTGGGCGCACCTGTGCCGCGGCCTACCCCGGAGCCCGCTCGCAAAGTCTCGCGCCATTCCGAGTCCGGCGGACGAAGTTGACCAGCCCCACCCCCCAAGGCTATAGCCCACCCGTTTTTGTGGCCTTTTTCCGCTGGACGAACTTGGCGCCCCGGCCTTCGGCCGGTTATTTTTGGGCGCGGCCGTGCCCGTGGCCAATTTTTGGCACACGGAGGCCCATCGCAAAGTCTCGTGCCATTCCGAGTCAGCGGACGTTGGCCAGCCCCACCCCGCAAGGCTATAGCCCACCCGTTTTGTGGCCTTTTTCCGCTGGACGAACTAGGCGCCCCGGCCTTGGGCGGTTATTTTTAAGCGCGGCTGTGCCCGCGGCCTATTTTGGCACCGGAGCTCCAAAATTCTCGCGCCATTCCGAGTCCGAGCGGACGAAGTTGGCCAGCCCCACCCCCAAGGCTATAGCCCACCCGTTTTTGTGGCCTTTTTCCGCTGGACGAACTTGGTGCCCGGCCTTGGGCGGTTATTTTTGGGCGCGGCTGTGCCTGCGGCCTATTTTTGGCACACGGAGGCCGCTCGCAAAGTCTCAGGCCATTCCGAGTCCGGCGGACGATGTTGGTCAGCCCCACCCCCCAAGGCTATAGCCCACCCGTTTTTGTGGCCTTTTTCCGCTGGACGAACTTGGCGGCCCGGCCTTCGGGCGGTTATTTTTGGGTACACCTGCGCCTGCGGCCTATTTTTGGTACACGGAGCCCGCTCGCAAAGTCTCGCGCCATTCCGAGTCCGGCGGACGAAGTTGACCAGCCCCACCCCCCAAGGCTATAGCCCACCCGTTTTTGTGGCCTTTTTCCGCTGGACGAACTTGGCGCCCCGGCCTTCGGCCGGTTATTTTTGGGCGCGGCCGTGCCCGTGGCCAATTTTTGGCACACAGAGGCCCATCGCAAAGTCTCGTGCCATTCCGAGTCCGGCGGACGAAGTTGGCCAGCCCCACCCCGCAAGGCTATAGCCCACCCGTTTTTGTGGCCTTTTTCCGCTGGACGAACTTGGTGCCCCGGCCTTCGGGCGGTTATTTTTGGGCGCGGCTGTGCCTGCGGCCTATTTTTGGCACACGGAGGCCGTTCGCAAAGTCTCGTGCCATTCCGAGTCCGGCGGACGATGTTGGCCAGCCCCACCCCCCAAGGCTATAGCCCTCCCGTTTTTGTGGCCTTTTTCCGCTGGACGAACTTGGTGCCCCGGCCTTCGGGCGGTTATTTTTGGGCGCGGCTGTGCCTGCGGCCTATTTTTGGCACACGGAGGCCGTTCGCAAAGTCTCGTGCCATTCCGAGTCCGGCGGACGATGTTGGCCAGCCCCACCCCCCAAGGCTATAGCCCTCCCGTTTTTGTGGCCTTTTTCCGCTGGACGAACTTGGGGGCCCCGGCCTTCGGGCGGTTATTTTTGGGAGCACCTGTGACCGCGGCCTATTTTTGGCACACGGAGGCCGCTCGCAAAGTCTAGTGCCATTCCGAGTCCGGCGGACGAAGATGGCCAGCCCCACCCCCCAAGGCTATAGCCCACCCGATTTTGTGGCCTTTTTCCGCCGGACGAACATGGCGGCCCGGCCTTCGGGCTGTTATTTTTGTTGCGGCTGTGCCGCGCCTATTTTAGCACACGGAGGCTGTTCGGAAAGTCTTGCGCCATTCCGAGTCCGGCGGACGAAGATGGCCAGCCCCACCCCCCAAGGCTAGAGCCCACCCGTTTTTCTGGCCTTTTTCCGCTGGACGAACTTGGCGGCCCGGCCTTCGGGCGGTTATTTTTTTGCGCAACTGAGGCCGCGGCCTTTTTTTGGCACACGGAGGCCGCTCGTAAAGTCTCGCGCCATTCCGAGTCCGGCGGACGAAGTTGGCCAGCCCCACCCCCCAAGGCTATAGCCCACCCGTTTTTGTGGCCTTTTTCCGCTGGACGAACTTGGCGCCCCGGCCTTTGGGCGGTTATTTTTGGGCGCGGCTGTGCCCACGGCCTATTTTTGGCACACGGAGGCCGCTCGCAAAGTCTCGCGCCATTCCGAGTCCGGCGGACGAAGTTGGCCAGCCCCACCCCCCAAGGCTATAGCACTCCCGTTTTTGTGGCCTTTTTCGCCGGACGAACTTGGAGCCCCGGCCTTCGGGCGGTTATTTGTGGTTGCGGCTGTGTCCGCGGCCTATTTTTGGCACACGGAGGCCGCTCGCAAAGTCTCGCACCATTCCGAGTCCGGCGGACGAAGTTGGCCAGCCCCACCCCCCAAGGCTATAGCCCACCCGTTTTTGTGGCCTTTTTCCGCTGGATGAACTTGGCGCCCCGGCCTTCGGGTGGTTATTTTTGTGCGCGGATGTGCGCGCGGCCTATTTTTGGCACACGGAGGCCGTTCGCAAAGTCTCGCGCCATTCCGAGTCCGGCGGACGAAGTTGGCCACCCCCACCCCCCAAGGCTATAGCCCACCCGTTTTTGTGGCCTTTTTCCGCTGGACGAACTTGGCGCCCCAGCCTTCGGGCGGTTATTTTTGGGCGCGGTTGTGCCGGCGGCCTATGTTTAGCACACGGATACCGCTCGCAAAGTCTTGCGCCATTCCAAGTACGGCGGACGAAGTTGACCAGCCCCACCCCCCAAGGCTATAGCCCACCCGTTTTTGTGGCCTTTTTCTGCAGGACGAACTTGGCGCCCCGGACTTCGGGCGGTTATTTTTGGGCGTGGCTATGCCCGCGGCCTATTTTTGGCACACAGAGGCCGCTCGCAAAGTCTCGCGCCATTCCGAGTCCAGCGGACGAAGTGGGCCAGCCCCACCCCCCAAGGCTATAGCCCACCCGTTTTTGTGGCCTTTTTCCGCCGGAAGAACTTGGCGCCCCGTCCTTTGGGCGGTTATTTTTGGGCGCGGCTGTGCCCACGGCCTATTTTTGGCACACGGAGGCCGCTCGCAAAGTCTCGCGCCATTCCGAGTCCGGCGGACGAAGTTGGCCAGCCCCACCCCCAAGGCTATAGCCCACCCGTTTTTGTGGCCTTTTTCCGCCGGACGAACATAGCGCCCCGGCCTTCGGGCGGTTATTTTTGGGCGCAGCTGTGCCCGCGGCCTATTTTTGGCACACGGAGGCCGCTAGTAAAGTCTCGCGCCATTCCGAGTCCGGCGGACGAAGTGGGCCAGCCCCACCCCCCAAGGCTATAGCCCACCCGTTTTTGTGGCCTTTTTCCGCCGGACGAACTTGGCGCCCCCTCCTTTGGGCGGTTATTTTTGGGCGCGGCTGTGCCCACGGCCTATTTTTGGCACACGGAGGCCGCTCGCAAAGTCTCGCGCCATTCCGAGTCCGGCGGACGAAGTTGGCCAGCCCCACCCCCAAGGCTATAGCCCACCCGTTTTTGTGGCCTTTTTCCACTGGACGAACTTGGCGCCCCGGCCTTTGGGCGGTTATTTTTGGTTGCGGCTGTGTCCGCGGCCTATTTTTGGCACACGGAGGCCGCTCGCAAAGTCTCGCGCCATTCCGAGTCCGGCGGACGAAGTTGGCCAGCCCCACCCCCCAAGGCTATAGCCCACCCGTTTTTGTTGCCTTTTTCCGCTGGATGAACTTGGTGCCCCTGCCTTCGGGTGGTTATTTTTGTGCGCGGATGTGCGCGCGGCCTATTTTTGGCACACGGAGGCTGTTCGCAAAGTCTCGCGCCATTCCGAGTCCGGCGGACGAAGTTGGCCAGCCCCACCCCCCAAGGCTATAGCCCACCCGTTTTTCTGGCCTTTTTCCGCTGGACGAACTTGGCGCCCCGGCCTTCGGGCGGTTATTTTTTGTTGCGGCTGTGCCTGCGGCCTATTTTTAGCACACGGAGGCCGTTCGCAAAGTCTTGCGCCATTCCGAGTCCGGCGGACGAAGTTGGCCAGCCCCACCCCCCAAGGCTATAGCCCACCCGTTTTTGTGGCCTTTTTCCACTGGACGAACTTGGCGCCCCAGCCTTCGGGCGGTTATTTTTGGGCGCGGTTGTGCCGGTGGCCTATTTTTAGCACACGGATACCGCTCGCAAAGTCTTGCGCCATTCCAAGTACGGCGGACGAAGTTGACCAGCCCCACCCCCCAAGGCTATAGCCCACCCGTTTTTGTGGCCTTTTTCCGCAGGACGAACTTGGCGCCCCGGACTTCGGGCGGTTATTTTTGGGTGCGGCTATGCCCGCGGCCTATTTTTGGCACACGGAGGCCGCTCGCAAAGTCTCGCGCCATTCCGAGCCCAGCGGACGAAGTGGGCCAGCCCCACCCCCCAAGGCTATAGCCCACCCGTTTTTGTGGCCTTTTTCCGCCGGACGAACATAGCGCCCTGGCCTTCGGGCGGTTATTTTTGGGCGCGGCTGTGCCCGCGGCCTATTTTTGGCACACGGAGGCCGCTAGTAAAGTCTCGCGCCATTCCGAGTCCGGCGGACGAAGTGGGCCATCCCCACCCCCCAAGGCTATAGCCCACCCGTTTTTGTGGCCTTTTTCCGCTGGACGAACTTGGCGCCCCGTCCTTTGGGCGGTTATTTTTTGGTGCGGCTGTGCCCACTACCTATTTTTGGCACACGGAGGCCGCTCGCAAAGTCTCGCGCCATTCCGAGTCAGGCGGACGAAGTTGGCTAGCCCCACCCCCCAAGGCTATAGCACTCCCGTTTTTGTGGCCTTTTTTCGCCGGACGAACTTGGAGCCCAGGCCTTCGGGCCGTTATTTTTGGTTGCGCTTGTGCCCACGGCCTATTTTTGGCACACGGAGGCCGCCCGCAAAGTCTCGCGCCATTCCGAGTCCGGCGGACGAAGTTGGCCAGCCCGACCCCCCAAGACTATAGCCCACCCGTTTTTGTGGCCTTTTTCCGCTGGACGAACTTGGCGGCCCGGCCTTCGGGCGGTTATTTTTTGTTGCGGCTGTGCCTGCGGCCTATTTTTAGCACACGGAGGCCGTTCGCAAAGTCTTGCGCCATTCCAAATCCGGCGGACGAAGTTGGCCAGCCCCACCCCCCAAAGCTATAGCCCACCCGTTTTTCTGGCCTTTTTCCGCTGGACAAACTTGGCGGCCCGGCCTTCGGGTGGTTATTTTTGGGTGCAACTGAGCCCGCGGCCTATTTTTGGCACACGGAGGCCGGTCGCAAAGTCTCGTGCCATTCCGAGTCCGGCGGACGAAGTTGGCCAGCCCCACCCCCAAGGCTATAGCCCACCCGTTTTTGTGGCCTTTTTCCGCTGGACGAACATGGCGCCCCGGCCTTTAGGCAGTTATTTTTGGGCACGGCTGTGCTCACGGCCTATTTTTGGCATACGGAGGCCGCTCGCAAAGTCTCGCGCCATTCCGAGTCCGGCGGACGAAGTTGGCCAGCCCCACCCGCCAAGGCTATAGCACTCCCGTTTTTGTGGCCTTTTTTCGCCGGACGAACTTGGAGCCCCGGCCTTCGGGCGGTTATTTTTGGTTGCGGCTGTGTCCGCGGCCTATTTTTGGCACACGGAGGCCACTCGCAAAGTCTCGCACCATTCCGAGTCCGGCGGACGAAGTTGGCGAGCCCCACCCCCCAAGGCTATAGCCCACCCGTTTTTGTGGCCTTTTTCCGCTGGACGAACTTGGCGCCCCGGCCTTCGGGTGGTTATTTTTGTGCGCGGATGTGCCCGTGGCCTATTTTTGGCACACGGAGGCCGTTCGCAAAGTCTCGCGCCATTCCGAGTCCGGCGGACGAAGTTGGCCAGCCCCACCCCCCAAGGCTATAGCCCACCCGTTTTTGTGGCTTTTTCCACTGGACGAACTTGGCGGCCCGGCCTTCGGGCGGTTATTTTTTGTTGCGGCTGTGCCTGCGGCCTATTTTTAGCACACGGAGGCCGTTCGCAAAGTCTTGCGCCATTCCAAATCCGGCGGACGAAGTTGGCCAGCCCCACCCCCCAAAGCTATAGCCCACCCGTTTTTCTGGACTTTTTCCGCTGGACGAACTTGGCGGCCCGGCCTTCGGGTGGTTATTTTTGGGTGCAACTGAGCCCGCGGCCTATTTTTGGCACACGGAGGCCGCTCGCAACGTCTCGCGCCATTCCGAGTCCGGCGGACGAAGTTGGCCAGCCCCACCCCCAAGGCTATAGCCCACCCGTTTTTGTGGCCTTTTTCCGCTGGACGAACATGACGCCCCGGCCTTTAGGCAGTTATTTTTGGGCGCGGCTGTGCCCACGGCCTATTTTTGGCATACGGAGGCCGCTCGCAAAGTCTCGCGCCATTCCGAGTCCGGCGGACGAAGTTGGCCAGCCCCACCCGCCAAGGCTATAGCACTCCCGTTTTTGTGGCCTTTTTTCGCCGGACGAACTTGGAGCCCCGGCCTTCGGGCGGTTATTTTTGGTTGCGGCTGTGTCCGCGGCCTATTTTTGGCACACGGACGCCACTCGCAAAGTCTCGCGCCATTCCGAGTCCGGCGGACGAAGTTGGCGAGCCCCACCCCCCAAGGCTATAGCCCACCCGTTTTTGTGGCCTTTTTCCGCTGGACGAACTTGGCGCCCCGGCCTTCGGGTGGTTATTTTTGTGTACGGATGTGCCCGCGGCCTATTTTTGGCACACGGAGGCCGTTCGCAAAGTCTCGCGCCATTCCGAGTCCGGCGGACGAAGTTGGCCAGCCCCACCCCCCAAGGCTATAGCCCACCCGTTTTTGTGGCCTTTTTCCACTGGACGAACTTGGCGCCCCAGCCTTCAGGCGGTTATTTTTGGGCGCGGCTGTGCCGGCGGCCTATTTTTAGCACACGGATACCACTCGCAAAGTCTTGCGCCATTCCAAGCACGGCGGACGAAGTTGACCAGCCCCACCCCCCAAGGCTATAGACCACCCGTTTTTGTGGCCTTTTTCCGCAGGACGAACTTGGCGCCCCGGACTTCGGGCGGTTATTTTTGGGCGCGGCTATGGTGCGGCCTATTTTTGGCACACGGAGGCCGCTCGCAAAGTCTCGCGGCATTCCGACTCCAGTGGACGAAGTGGGCCAGCCCCACCCCCCAAGGCTATAGCCCACCCGTTTTTGTGGCCTTTTTCCGCCGGACGAACATAGCTCCCCGGCCTTCGGGCGGTTATTTTTGGGCGCGGCTGTGCCCGCGGCCTATTTTTGGCACACGGAGGCCGCTAGTATAGTCTCGCGCCATTCCGAGTCCGGCGGACGAAGTGGGCCAGCCCCACCCCCCAAGGCCATAGCCCACCCGTTTTGTGGCCTTTTCCGCTGGACGAACTTGGCGCCCCGTCCTTTGGGCGGTTATTTTTGGGCGCGGCTGTGCCCACAGCCTATTTTTGGCGCACGGAAGCCCCTCGCAAAGTGTCGCGCCATTCCGAGTCCGGCGGACGAAGTTGGCCAGCCCCACCCCCCAAGGCTATAGCCCACCCGTTTTTGTGGCCATTTTCCGCTGGACGAACTTGGCGCCCCGGCCTTCGGGTGGTTATTTTTGTGCGCGGATGTGCCCGCGGCCTATTTTTGGCACACGGAGGCCGTTCACAAAGTCTCGCGCCATTCCGAGTCCGGCGGACGAAGTTGGCCAGCCCCACCCCCCAAGGTTATAGCCCACCCGTTTTTTTGGCCTTTTTCCACTGGACGAACTTGGCGCCCCAGCCTTCGGGTGGTTATTTTTGGGCGCGGCTGTGCCGGCGGCCTATTTTTAGCACACGGATACCGGTCGCAAAGTCTTGCGCCCTTCCAAGTACGGCGGACGAAGTTGACCAGCCCCACCCCCCAAGGCTATAGCCCACCCGTTTTTGTGGCCTTTTTCCGCAGGACGAACTTGGCGCCCCGGACTTCGGGCTGTTATTTTTGGGCGCGGCTATGCCCGCGGCCTATTTTTGGCACACGAAGGCCGCTCGCAAAGTCTCGCGCCATTCCGAGTCTAGCGGACGAAGTGGGCCAGCCCCACCCCCCAAGGCTATAGCCCACCCGTTTTTGTGGCCTTTTTCCGCCGGACGAACATAGCGCCCCGGCCTTCGGGTGGTTATTTTTAGGCGCGGCTGTGCCCGCGGCCTATTTTTGGCACACGGAGGCCGCTCGAAAAGTCTCGCGCCATTCCGAGTCCGGCGGACGAAGTGGGCCAGCCCCACCCCCCAAGGCTATAGCCCACCCGTTTTTGTGGCCTTTTTCCGCCGGACGAACTTGGTACCCCGGCCTTCGGGCAGTTATTTTTGGGCGCGGCTGTGTCCACGGCCTATTTTTGGCACATGAAAGCCGCTCGCAAAGTCTCGCGCCATTCCGAGTGCGGCGGACGAAGTTGGCCAGCCCCACCCCCCAAGGCTATAGCCCACCCATTTTTGTGGCCTTTTTCCGCTGGACGAACTTGGCGGCCCGGCCTTCGGGCAGTTATTTTGGGCGCAACTGAGCCATCTATTTTTGGCACACGGAGGCCGCTCGCAAAGTCTCGCGCCATTCCGAGTCCAGCGGACGAAGTGGACCAGCCCCACCCCCCAAGGCTATAGCCCACCCGTTTTTGTGGCCTTTTTCCGCCGGACGAACATACCGCCCCAGCCTTTGGGCGGTTATTTTTGGGCGCACCTGTGCCCGCGGCCTATTTTTGGCACACAGAGGCCGCTCGCAAAGTCTCGCGCCATTCCGAGTCCGCGGACGAAGATGGCCAGCCCCATCCCCCAGGGCTATAGCCCACCCGTTTTGTGGCCCTTTTCCGCTGGACGAACTTGGCGGCCCGGCCTTCGGGCAGTTATTTTTGGGCGCAACTGAGCCCGCGGTCTATTTTTGGCACACGGAGGCCGCTCGCAAAGTCTCGCGCCATTCCGAGTCCAGCGGACGAAGTGGGCCAGCCCCACCCCCCAAGGCTATAGCCCACCCGTTTTTGTGGCCTTTTTCCGCCGGACGAACATAACGCCCCGGCCTTTGGGCGGTTATTTTTGGGCGCGGCTGTGCCCACGGCCTATTTTTGGCACACGGAGGCCGCTCGTAAAGTCTCACGCCATTCCGAGTGCGGCGGACGAAGTTGGCCAGCCCCACCCCCCAAGGCTATAGCCCACCCGTTTTTGTGGCCTTTTTCCGCTGGACGAACTTGGCGCCCCGGCCTTCGGGCGGTTATTTTTGGGCGCACCTGTGACCGCGGCCTATTTTTAGCACACGGAGGCCGCTCGCAAAGTCTCGCTCCATTCCGAGTCCGGCGGACGAAGATGGCCAGCCCCACCCCCCAAGGCTATAGCCCACCCGTTTTTGTGGCCTTTTTCCGCCGGACGAACATAACGCCCCGGCCTTTGGGCGGTTATTTTTGGGCGCACCTGTGACCGCGGCCTATTTTTGGCACACGGAGGCCGCTCGCAAAGTCTCGCGCCATTCCGACTCCAGTGGACGAAGTGGGCCAGCCCCACCCCCCAAGGCTATAGCCCACCCGTTTTTGTGGCCTTTTTCCGCCGGACGAACATAGCTCCCCGGCCTTCGGGCGGTTATTTTTGGGCGCGGCTGTGCCCGCGGCCTATTTTTGGCACACGGAGGCCGCTAGTATAGTCTCGCGCCATTCCTAGTCCGGCGGACGAAGTGGGCCAGCCCCACCCCCCAAGGCTAGAGCCCACCCGTTTTTGTGGCCTTTTTCCGCCGGACGAACTTGGCGCCCCGTCCTTTGGGCGGTTATTTTTGGGCGCGGCTGTGCCCACGGCCTATTTTTGGCGCACGGAGGCCGCTCGCAAAGTCTCGCGCCATTCCGAGTCCGGCGGACGAAGTGGGCCAGCCCCACCCCCCAAGGCTATAGCCCACCCGTTTTTGTGGCCTTTTTCCGCCGGACGAACTTGGTACCCCGGCCTTCGGGCAGTTATTTTTGGGCGCGGCTGTGTCCACGGCCTATTTTTGGCACATGAAAGCCGCTCGCAAAGTCTCGCGCCATTCCGAGTGCGGCGGACGAAGTGGGCCAGCCCCACCCCCCAAGGCTATAGCCCACCCATTTTTGTGGCCTTTTTCCGCTGGACGAACTTGGCGGCCCGGCCTTCGGGCAGTTATTTTTGGGCGCAACTGAGCCCGCGGTCTATTTTTGGCACACGGAGGCCGCTCGCAAAGTCTCGCGCCATTCCGAGTCCAGCGGACGAAGTGGACCAGCCCCACCCCCCAAGGCTATAGCCCACCCGTTTTTGTGGCCTTTTTCCGCCGGACGAACATAACGCCCCAGCCTTTGGGTGGTTATTTTTGGGCGCACCTGTGACCGCGGCCTATTTTTGGCACACAGAGGCCGCTCGCAAAGTCTCGCGCCATTCCGAGTCCGGCGGACGAAGATGGCCAGCCCCACCCCCCAAGGCTATAGCCCACCCGTTTTTGTGGCCTTTTTCCGCTGGACGAACTTGGCGGCCCGGCCTTCGGGCAGTTATTTTTGGGCGCAACTGAGCCCGCGGTCTATTTTTGGCACACGGAGGCCGCTCGCAAAGTCTCGCGCCATTCCGAGTCCAGCGGACGAAGTGGGCCAGCCCCACCCCCCAAGGCTATAGCCCACCCGTTTTTGTGGCCTTTTTCCGCCGGACGAACATAACGCCCCGGCCTTTGGGCGGTTATTTTTGGGCGCGGCTGTGCCCACGGCCTATTTTTGGCACACGGAGGCCGCTCGTAAAGTCTCATGCCATTCCGAGTGCGGCGGACGAAGTTGGCCAGCCCCACCCCCCAAGGCAATAGACCACCCGTTTTGTGGCCTTTTTCCGCTGGACGAACTTGGCGCCCGGCCTTCGGGCGGTTATTTTTGGGCGCACCTGTGACCGCGGCCTATTTTTACCACACGGAGGCCGCTCGCAAAGTCTCGCTCCATTCCGAGTCCGGCGGACGAAGATGGCCAGCCCCACCCCCCCAGGCTATAGCCCACCCGTTTTTGTGGCCTTTTTCCGCGGACGAACATAACGCCCCTTTGGGCGGTTATTTTGGGCGCACCTGTGACCATGACCTATTTTTGGCACACGGAGGCCGCTCGCAAAGTCTCGCGCCATTCCGACTCCCGGGGACGAAGTGGGCCAGCCCCACCCCCCAAGGCTATAGCCCACCCGTTTTTGTGGCCTTTTTCCGCCGGACGAACATAGCTCCCCGGCCTTCGGGCGGTTATTTTTGGGCGCGGCTGTGCCCGCGGCCCTATTTTTGGCACACGGAGGCCGCTAGTATAGTCTCGCGCCATTCCGAGTCCGGCGGACGAAGTGGGCCAGCCCCACCCCCCAAGGCTATAGCCCACCCGTTTTTGTGGCCTTTTTCCGCCGGACGAACTTGGCGCCCCGGCCTTTGGGCGGTTATTTTTGGGCGCGGCTGTGCCCACGGCCTATTTTTGGCACACGGAGGCCGCTCGCAAAGTCTCGCGCCATTCCGAGTCCGGCGGACGAAGTTGGCCAGCCCCACCCCCCAAGGCTATAGCCCACCCGTTTTGTGGCCTTTTTCCGCTGGACGAACTTGGCGCCCCGGCCTTCGGGTGGTTATTTTTGTGCGCGGATGTGCCCGCGGCCTATTTTTGGCACACGGAGGCCGTTCACAAAGTCTCGCGCCATTCCGAGTCCGGCGGACGAAGTCGGCCAGCCCCACCCCCCAAGGCTATAGCCCACCCGTTTTTGTGGCCTTTTTCCACTGGACGAACTTGGCGCCCCAGCCTTCGGGTGGTTATTTTTGGGCGCGGCTGTGCCGGCGGCCTATTTTTAGCACACGGATACCGGTCGCAAAGTCTTGCGCCCTTCCAAGTACGGCGGACGAAGTTGACCAGCCCCACCCCCCAAGGCTATAGCCCACCCGTTTTTGTGGCCTTTTTCCGCCGGACGAACATAGCGCCCCGGCCTTCGGGTGGTTATTTTTAGGCGCGGCTGTGCCCGCGGCCTATTTTTGGCACACGGAGGCCGCTCGAAAAGTCTCGCGCCATTCCGAGTCCGGCGGACGAAGTGGGCCAGCCCCACCCCCCAAGGCTATAGCCCACCCGTTTTTGTGGCCTTTTTCCGCCGGACGAACTTGGTACCCCGGCCTTCGGGCAGTTATTTTTGGGCGCGGCTGTGTCCACGGCCTATTTTTGGCACACGAAAGCCGCTCGCAAAGTCTCGCGCCATTCCGAGTGCGGCGGACGAAGTTGGCCAGCCCCACCCCCCAAGGCTATAGCCCACCCATTTTTGTGGCCTTTTTCCGCTGGACGAACTTGGCGGCCCGGCCTTCGGGCAGTTATTTTTGGGCGCAACTGAGACCACGGTCTATTTTTGGCACACGGAGGCCGCTCGCAAAGTCTCGCGCCATTCCGAGTCCAGCGGACGAAGTGGACCAGCCCCACCTCCCAAGGCTATAGCCCACCCGTTTTTGTGGCCTTTTTCCGCCGGACGAACATAACGCCCCAGCCTTTGGGCGGTTATTTTTGGGCGCACCTGTGACCGCGGCCTATTTTTGGCACACAGAGGCCGCTCGCAAAGTCTCGCGCCATTCCGAGTCCGGCGGACGAAGATGGCCAGCCCCACCCCCCAAGGCTATAGCCCACCCGTTTTTGTGGCCTTTTTCCGCTGGACGAACTTGGCGGCCCGGCCTTCGGGCGGTTATTTTTGGGCGCAACTGAGCCCGCGGCCTATTTTTGGCACACGGAGGCCGCAAAGTCTCGCGCCATTCCGAGTCCAGCGGACGAAGTGGGCCAGCCCCACCCCCCAAGGCTATAGCCCACCCGTTTTTGTGGCCTTTTTCCCCGTGACGAACAAGGGTCCCCGGCCTTCGGGCGGTTATTTTTGGGCGCGGCTGTGCCCGCGGCCGATTTTTGGCACACGGAGGTCGCTTGTAAAGTCTCGCGCCATTCCGAGTGCGGCGGACGAAGTGGGCCAGCCCCACCCCCCAAGGCTATAGCCCACCCGTTTTTGTGGCCTTTTTCCGCAGGACGAACTTGGCGCCCCGGCCTTCGGGCGGTTATTTTTGGGCGCACCTGTGACCGCGGCCTATTTTTAGCACACGGAGGCCGCTCGCAAAGTCTCGCTCCATTCCGAGTCCGGCGGACGAAGTTGGCCAGCCCCACCCCCCAAGGCTATAGCCCACCCGTTTTTGTGGCCTTTTTCCGCCGGACGAACTTGGCACCCCGGCCTTCGGGCGGTTATTTTTGGGCGTGGCTGTGCCCGTGGCCTATTTTTGGCACACGGAGGCCACTCGCAAAGTCTCGCGCCATTCCGAGTCCGGCGGACGAAGTTGGCCAGCCCCACCCCCCAAGGCTATAGCCCACCCGTTTTTGTGGCCTTTTTCCGCTGGACGAACTTGGCGCCCCGGCCTTCGGGCGGTTATTTTTTGGCGCGGCTGTGCCCGCTGCCTATTTTTGGCACACGGAGGCCGCTCGCAAAGTCTCGTGCCATTCCGAGTCCGGCGGACGAAGTGGGCCAGCCCCACCCCCAATGCTATAGCCCACCCGTTTTTGTGGCCTTTTTCCGCTGGACGAACTTGGCGCCCCGGCCTTCGGGCTGTTATTTTTTTTCGCGGCTGTGCCCGCGGCCTATTTTTGGCACACGGAAGCCGCTCACAAAGTCTCGCACCATTCCGAGTCCGGTGGACGAAGTTGGCCAGCCCCACCCCCCAAGGCTATAGCCCACCCGTTTTCGTGGCCTTTGTCCGCTGGATGAACTTGGCGCCCCGGCCTTCGGGCAGTTATTTTTAGGCGCGGCTGTGCCCGCGGCCTATTTTTGGCAGATGGAGGCCGCTCGCAAATTCTTGCTCCATTCCGAGTCCGGCGGAAGAAGTTGGCCATCCCCACCCCCCAAGGCTATAGCCCACCCGGTTTTTGTGGCCTTTTTCCGCTGGACGAACTTGGCGCCCCGGCCTTCGGGCGGTTATTTTTGGGCGCGGCTGTGACCGCAGCCTATTTTTGGCACATAGAGGCCGCTCAAAAAGTATCGCGCCATTCCGAGTCCGGCGGACGAAGTGGGCCAGCCCCACCCCCCAAGGCTATAGCCCACCCGTTTTTGTGGCCTTTTTCCGCTGGACGAATTTGGCGCCCCGGCCTTCGGGGGGTTATTTTTGGGCGCACCTGTGCCCGCAGCCTATTTTTGGTACACGGAGGCCGCTCGCAAAGTCTCGCGCCATTCCGAGTCCGGCGGACGAAGTTGGCCAGCCCCATCCCCCAAGGCTATAGCCCACCTGTTTTTGTGGCCTTTTTCCGCAGGACGAACTAGGCACCCGGCCTTCAGGCGGTTATTTTTGAGTGCGGCTGTGCCCGCGGCCTAGTTTTGGCACACGGAGGCCGCTCGCAAAAGTCTCGCACCATTCCGAGTCCGGCGGACGAAGTCGGCCAGCCCCACCCCCCAAGGGTATAGCCCACCCGTTTTTGTGGCCTTTTTCCGCTGGACAAACTTGGCGCCCCGGACTTCGGGCGGTTATTTTTGGGTGCGGATGTGCCCGCAGCCTATTTTTGGCACACGGAGGCCACTCGCAAAGTCTCGCGCCATTCTGAGTCTGGCGGACGAGGTTGGCCAGCCCCAGCCCCAGCCCCCAAGGCGATAGCCCACCCGTTTTTGTGGTCTTTTTCCGCTGGACGAACTTGCCGCCCCGGCCTTCAGGCTGTTATTTTTGGGTGCGGCTGTGCCCGCACCCTATTTTTGGTACACGGAGGCCGCTTGCAAAGTCTCGCGCCATTCCGAGTCCGGCGGACGAAGTTGGCCAGCCCCACCCCCCAAGGGTATAGCCCACCCGTTTTTGTGGCCTTTTTCCGCTGGACAAAATTGGCGCCCCGGACTTCGGGCTGTTATTTTTTGGTGCGGATGTGCCCACAGCCTATTTTTGGCACACGGAGGCCGCTCGTAGAGTCTCACGCCATTCCAACTCCGGCGGACGAAGTTGGCCAGCCCCACCCCCCAAGGCTATAACCCACCCGTTTTTGTGGCCTTTTTCCGCTGGACGAACTTGGCGCCCCGGCCTTCGGGCGGTTATTTTTGGGGGCGGCTGTGTCCGCGGCCTCTTCTTGGCACACGAAGGCCACTCGCAAAGTCTCGCGCCATTCCGAGTCCGGCGGACAAAGTTGGCCAGCCCCATCCCCAAGGCTATAGCCCACCCGTTTTTGTGGCCTTTTTCCGCTGGACGAACTTGCCGCCCCGGCCTTTGGGCAGTTATTTTTGGACGTGGCTGTGCCCACGGCCTGTTTTTGGCACACGGAGGCTGCTCGCAAAGTCTCGCACCATTCCGAGTCCGGGGGACGAAGTTGGCCAGCCCCACCCCCCAAGGCTATAGCCCACCCGTTTTTGTGGCCTTTTTCCGCTGGACGAACTTGGCGCCCTGGCCTTCGGGCAGTTATTTTGGGATGCGGCTGTGCCCGTGGCCTATTTTTGGCCCACGGAGGCGGCTCGCAAAATCTCGCTCCATTCCGAGTCCGGCGGACGAAGTTGGCCATCCCCACCCCCCAATGCTATAGCCCACCCGTTTTTGTGGTCTTTTTCCGCTGGACAAACTTGCCGCCCCGGCCTTCGGGCTGTTATTTTTGGGCGTGGCTGTGCCTGCGGCCTCTTCTTGACACACGGAGGCCGCTCACAAAGTCTCGCCCCATTCCGAGTCCGGGGGACGAAGTTGGCCAGCCCCACCCCCCAAAGCTATAGCCCACCCGTTTTTGTGGCTTTTTTCCGCTGGACGAACTTGGCGCCCCGGCCTTCGGGTAGTTATTTTTAAGCGCGGCTGTGCCCGCGGCCTATTTTTGGCACACGGAGGCCGCTCGCAAAGTCTCGCGCCATTCCGAGTCCGGCGGACGAAGTTGGCCAGCCCCACCCCCCAAGGGTATAGCCCACCCGTTTTTGTGGCCTTTTTCCGCTGGACAAAATTGGCGCCCCGGACTTCGGGCAGTTATTTTTGGGTGCGGATGTGCCCGCAGCCTATTTTTGGCACACGGAGGCCACTCGTAAAGTCTCACGCCATTCCAACTCCGGCGGACGAAGTTGGCCAGCCCCACCCCCCAAGGCTATAACCCACCCGTTTTTGTGGCCTTTTTCCGCTGGACGAACTTGGCGCCCCGGCCATCGGGCGGTTATTTTTGGGCACGGCTGTGGTTGCGGCCTATTTTTGGCACACGGAGGCCGCTCGCAAAGTCTCGAGCCATTCCGAGTCCGGCGGACGAAGTTGGCCAGCCCCACCCCCGAATGCTATAGCCCACCCGTTTTTGTGGCCTTTTTCCGCTGGACGAACTTGGCGCCCCAGCCTTCGGGCTGTTATTTATGGGCGCGGCTGTGCCCGCGGCCTCTTCTTGGCACACGGAGGCCGCTCACAAAGTCTCGCGCCATTCCAAGTCCGGCGGACGAAGTGGGCCAGCCCCACCGCCCAAGGCAATAGCCTACCCGTTTTTGTGGCCTTTTTCCGCTGGACGAACTTGGCGCCCCGGCCTTCGGGTGGTTATTTTTGGGCGCGGCTGTGCCCGCATCCTATTTTTGACACACGGAGGCCGCTCGCAAAGTCTCGCGCCATTCCGAGTCCGGCGGACGAAGTTGGCCAGCCCCACCCCCCAAGGCAATAGCCCACCCGTTTTTGTGGCCTTTTTCAGCTGGACAAACTTGGCGACCCGGCCTTCGGGCCGTTATTTTTGGGCGCGGCTGTGTCCGCAGCCTATTTTTGGCACACGGAGGCCGCTCGCAACGTCTCGCGCCATTCCGAGTCCGGCGGACGAAGTTGACCAGCCCCACCCCCCAAGGGTATAGCCCACCCGTTTTTGTGGCCTTTTTCCGCTGGACGAACTTGCCGCCCCGGCCTTTGGGCAGTTATTTTTGGGCGTGGCTGTGCCCACGGCCTGTTTTTGGCACACGGAGGCTGCTCGCAAAGTCTCGCACCATTCCGAGTCCGGGGGACGAAGTTGGCCAGCCCCACCCCCCAAGGCTATAGCCCACCCGTTTTTGTGGCCTTTTTCCGCTGGACAAAATTGGCGCCCCGGACTTCGGGCAGTTATTTTTGGGTGCGGATGTGCCCGCAGCCTATTTTTGGCACACGGAGGCCGCTCGCAACGTCTCGCGCCATTCCGAGTCTGGCGGACGAAGTGGGCCAGCCCCACCCCCCAAGGCTATAGCCCACCGGTTTTTGTGGCCTTTTTCCGCTGGACGAAATTGGCGCCCCGGCCTTCGGGCTGTTATTTTTGGGCGCGGCTGTTCCCGCGGCCTCTTCATGGCACACGGAGGCCGCTGGCAAAGTCTCGCGCCATTCCGAGTCCGGCGGACGAAGTGGGCCATTTCCACCCCCCAAGGCTATAGCCCACCCGTTTTTGTGGCCTTTTTCCGCTGGACGAAATTGGTGCCCCGGCCTTCGGGGGGTTATTTTTGGGCGCGGCTGTGGCCGCGGCCTATTTTTAGCACACGGAGGTCGCTCGCAAAGTCTCGCGCCATTCCGAGTCCGGCGGACGAAGTTGGCCAGCCCCACCCACCAAGGCTAGAGCCCACCCGTTTTTGTGGCCTTTTTCCGCTGGACGAACTTGGCGCCCCGGCCTTCGGGCGGTTATTTTTTGGCGCGGCTGTGCCCGCTGCCTATTTTTGGCACATGGAGGCCGCTCGCAAAGTCTCGTGCCATTCCGAGTCCGGCGGACGAAGTGGGCCAGCCCCACCCCCAATGCTATAGCCCACCCGTTTTTGTGGCCTTTTTCCGCTGGACGAACTTGGCGCCCCGGCCTTCGGGCTGTTATTTTTTTTCGCGGCTGTGCCCGCGGCCTATTTTTGGCACATGGAGGGCGCTCGCAAAGTCTCGCCCCATTCCGAGTCCGGCGGACGAATTGGGCCAGCCCCTCCTCCAAGGCTATAGCCCACCCATTTTTTGGGCATTTTTGCGGCGGACGAACTTAGGGACGGGACCTTCGGGGTCTTATTTTTGGGCGCGGCTGTGCCCGCGCCTTATTTTTGGCACACGGAGGGCGCTCACAAAGTCTCGCTGCTTTCCGAGTCCGGCGGACGAAGTGGGCCAGCCGGTCCCCCCAAGGCTATAGCCCACCCGTTTTTTGGGCATTTTTGGGCGCAGCTGTGCCCGCGGCCTATTTTTGGCACACGGAGGGCGCTCGAGAAGTCTCGCCGCAGTCCGAGTCCGGCGGACGAATTGGGCCAGCCCCTCCTCCAAGGCTATAGCCCACCCGTTTTTTGGGCATTTTTGCGGCGGACGAACTTGGGGACGGGACTTTCGGGGGCTCATTTTTGGGCGCGGCTGTGCCCGCGGCCTATTTTTGGCACATGGAGGGCGCTCGCAAAGTCTCGCCGCATTCTGAGTCCGGCGGACGAATTGGGCCAGCCCATCCCCCCAAGGCAATAGCCCACCCGTTTTTTGGGCATTTTTGCGGCGGACGAACTTGGGGACGGGACTTTCGGGGGCTCATTTTTGGGTGCGGCTGTTTCCGCGGCCTATTTTTGGCACACGGAGGGCGCTCGCAAAGTCTCGCCGCATT
Source organism: Citrus mangshanensis (assembly GCA_030449895.1). Classification (NCBI taxonomy): domain Eukaryota; kingdom Viridiplantae; phylum Streptophyta; class Magnoliopsida; order Sapindales; family Rutaceae; genus Citrus; species Citrus mangshanensis. The sequence continues at coordinate 53,645 of JASUUJ010000008.1, forward strand.
CCGAGTCCGGCGAACGAAGTGGGCCAGCCGGTCCCCCCAAGGCTATAGCCCACCCGTTTTTTGGGCATTTTTACGGCGGACGAACTTGGGGACGGGACCGTCGAGCGCTTATTTTTGGGCGCGGCTGTGCCCACGTATTATTTTTGGCACATGGAGGGCGCTCGCAAAGTCTCGCCCCATTCCGAGTCCGGCGGAGGAACTTGGCCAGCCCCTCCCCCCAAGGCTATAGCCCACCCGTTTTTTAGGCATTTTTGCGGCGGACGAACTTGGGGACGGGACCTTCGGGGCTTATTTTTGGGCGCGGCTGAGCCCGCGGCCTATTTTTGGCACACGGAGGGCGCTCGCAAAGTCCCGCCCCATTCCGAGTCCGGCGGACGAAGTAGGCCAGCCCCTCCCCCCAAGGCTATAGCCCAGCCATTTTTTGGGCATTTTTGCGGCGGACGAACTTAGGGACGGGACTTTCGGGGGCTTATTTTTGGGTGCGGCTGTGTCCGCGGCCTATTTTTGGCACACGGAGGGTTCTCGCATCTTCTCGGCACATTCCGAGTCCGGCGGACGAACTTGGCTAGCCCCTCCCCCCAAGGCTATAGCCCACCCGTTTTTGGGCATTTTACGGACGAACTTGGGGACGGGACCTTCGGGGCTTATTTTTGGGCGCGGCTGTGCCCGCGGCCTATTTTTGGCACACGGAGGGCGGTCGCAAAGTCTCGCCCCATTCCGAGTCCGGCGGACGAAGTTGGCAAGCCCCTCCCCCCAAGGCTATAGCCCTCCCGTTTTATGGCCATTTTTGCGGCGGACGAACTTGGGGACGGGACCTTCGGGGGTTTATTTTTGGGCGCGGCTGTGCCCGCGGCCTATTTTTGGCACACGGAGGGTGCTCGAAAAGTCTCGACCCATTCCAAGTCCGGTGGACGAAGTTGGCCAACCCCTCCCCCCAAGGCAATAGCACACCCGTTTTTTGGGCATATTTGCGACGGACGAACCTGGGGACGGGACCTTCGGGGCCTTAGTTTTGGGTACGGCTGTGCCCGCGGCCTATTTTTGGCACACGGAGGGCGCTCGCAAAGTCTCAGCCCATTCCGAGTCCGGCGGACGAACTTGGCTAGCCCCTCCCTCCAAGGCTATAGCCCACCCGTTTTTTGGGCATTTTTGCGGCGGACGAACTTGGGGATGGGACCTTCGGGCGGTTATTTTTGGGCACGGCTGTGCCCGCGGCCTATTTTTGACACACGGAGGCCGCTCGCAAAGTCTCGCGCCATTCCGAGTCCGGCGGACGAAGTTGGCCAGCCCCACCACCCAAGGCTATAGCCCACCCATTTTTGTGGCCTTTTTCCGCTGGAAGAACTTGGCGCCCCGGCCTTCGGTTGGTTATTTTTGGGCGCGGCTGTGCCCGCGGCCTATTTTTGGCACACGGAGGGCGCTCGCAAAGTCTCGCCCCATTCTGAGTCCGGCGGACGAATTTGGCCAGCCCCTCCCCCCAAGGCTATAGCCCACCCGTTTTTTGGGCATTTTTGCGGCGGACGAACTTGGGGACGGGACCTTCGGGGGCTTATTTTTGGGCGTGGCTGTGCCCACGGCCTATTCTTCGCACACGGAGGGCACTCGCAAAGTCTCGCCCCATTCCGAGTCCGGCGGACGAAGTTGGCCAGCTCCTTCCCCCAAGGCTATAGCCCACCCGTTTTTTTGGGCATTTTTGCAGCGGATGAACTTGGGGACGGGACCTTCGGTGGCTTAATTTTGGGTACGGCTGTGCCCGTGGCCTCTTTTTGGCACACGGAGGGTGCTCCCAAAGTCTCGCCCCATTCCGAGTCCGGCGGACGAACTTGGCTGGCCCCTACCCCCAAGGCCATAGCCCACCCGTTTTATGGGCATTTTTGCGGCGGACGAACTTGGGGACGAGACCTTCGGGGCCTTAGTTTTGGGCGTGGCTGTGCCCGCGGCCTATTTTTGGCACACGGAGGGCGCTCGCAAAGTCTCGGCCCATTCCGAGTCCGGCGGACGAACTTGGCTGGCCCCTCACCCCAAGGCAATAGCACACCCGTTTTTTGGGCATTTTTGCGACGGACGAACATGGGGACGGGACCTTCGGGGCCTTAGTTTTCGGCGCGGCTGTGCCCGCGGCCTATTTTTGGCACACGGAGGGCGCTCGCAAAGTCTCGGCCCATTCCGAGTCCGGCGGACGAACTTGGCTAGCCCCTCCCCCCAAGGCTATATCCCACTCGTTTTTTGGGCATTTTTGCGGCGGACGAACTTGGGGACGGGACCTTCGGGGGCTTATTTTTGGTGCGGCTGTGTCCCCGGCCTATTTTTGGCGTACGGAGGGCGCTCGCAAAGTCTCGCCCCATTCCGAGTCCGGCGGACGAAGTTGGCCAGAGTCTCCCTCCAAGGCTATAGCCCACCCGTTTTTTGGGCATTTTTGCGGCGGACGAACTTGGGGACGGGACCGTCGGGGGCTTATTTTTGGGCGCGGCTGTGCCCACGGCCTATTTTTGGCACACGGAGGGCTCTCGCGAAGTCTCGTCCCATTCCGAGTCCGGCGGACGAAGTTGGCCAGCCCCTCCCCCCAAGGCTATAGCCCACCCGTTTTTTGGGCATTTTTGCGACGGACGTACTTGGGGACGGGACCTTCGGTGGCTTATTTTTGGATACAGCTGTGCCCGCTCTTTTTGGCACACGGAGGGCTCTGCAAAGTCTCGCCTTTCCGAGTCCGGCGGACGAACTTGGCTGGCCCCTCCCCCCAAGGCCATAGCCCACACGACTGAAGGGCATTTTTGCGGCGGACGAACTTGGGGACGAGACCTTCGGGGCCTTAGTTTTGGGCGTGGCTGTGCCCGCGGCCTATTTTTGGCACACGGAGGGTGCTCGCAAAGTCTCGGCCCATTCCGAGTCCGGCGGACAAACTTGGCTAGCCCCTCCCCCCAAGGCTATAGCCCATCCGTTTTTTGGGCATTTTTGCGGCGGACGAACTTGGGGACGGGACCTTCGGGGGCTTATTTTTGGGCGCGGCTGTGCCCGCGGCCTATTTTTGGCTCACGGAGGGCGCTCGCAAAGTCTCACCCCATTCCGAGTCCGGCGGACGAAGTGGGCCAGCCCCTCCCTCCAAGGCTATAGCCCACCCGTTTTTTGGGCATTTTTGCGGCGGACGAACTTGGGGACGGGACCTTCGGGGGCTTATTTTTGGGCGCGGCTGTGCCCGCGGCCTATTTTTGGCACACGGAGGGCGCTCGAAAAGTCTCGCCCCATTCCGAGTGCGGTGGACGCAGTTGGCCAGCCCCTCCCCCCAAGGCAATAGCACACCCGTTTTTTGGGCATTTTTGCGACGGACGAACATGGGGACGGGACCTTCGGGGCCTTAGTTTTCGGCGCGGCTGTGCCCGCGGCCTATTTTTGGCACACGGAGGGCGCTCGAAAAGTCTCGCCCCAGTCCGAGTCCGGCGGACGAAGTTGGCCAGCCCCTCCCCCCAAGGCAATAGCACACCCGTTTTTTGGGCATTTTTGCGACGGACGAACTTGGGGATGGGACCTTCGGGGGCTTAGTTTTGGGTACGGCTGTGCCCGCGGCCTATTTTTGGCACACGGAGGGCGCTCGAAAAGTCTCGCCCCAGTCCGAGTCCGGCGGACGAAGTTGGCCAGCCCCTCCCCCCAAGGCAATAGCACACCCGTTTTTTGGGCATTTTTGCGACGGACGAACTTGGGGATGGGACCTTCGGGGGCTTAGTTTTGGGTACGGCTGTGCCCGCGGCCTATTTTTGGCACACGGAGGGTGCTCGCAAAGTCTCAGCCCATTCCGAGTCCGGCGGACGAACTTGGCTAGCCCCTCCCGCCAAGGCTATAGCCCACCCGTTTTTTGGGCATTTTTGCGGCGGACGAACTTGGGGACGGGACCTTCGGGGGCTTATTTTTGGGCGCGGCTGTGCCCGCGGCCTATTTTTGGCACATGGAGGGTGCTCGCAAAGTCTCGCCCCATTCCGAGTCCGGCGGACGAACTTGGCTAGCCCCTCCCCCCAAGGCTATAGCCCACCCATTTTTTGGGGATTTTTGCGACGGACGAACTTGGGGACGGGACCTTCGGGGGCTTATTTTTGGGAGCGGCTGTGCTCCCGGCTTATTTTTGGAACACGGAGGGCGCTCGCAAAGTCACGCCCCATTCCGAGTCCGGCGGACGAAGTTGGCCAGCCCCTCCCCCCAAGGCTATAGCCCACCCGCTTTTTGGGCATTTTGGCGGACGAACTTGGGGACGGGACCTTCGGGGCTTATTTGGGCGCGGCTGTGCCCCCGTCATTTTTTCGCACACGGAGGGCGCTCGCAAAGTCTCGCCCCATTCCGAGTCCGGCGGACGAAGTTGGCCAGCCCCTCCCCCCAAGGCTATAGCCCACCCGTTTTTTGGGCATTTTTGCAGCGGACGAACTTGGGGACGGAACCTTCGGTGGCTTATTTTTGGGTACGGCTGTGCCCGTGGCCTCTTTTTGGCACACGGAGGGTGCTCGCAAAGTCTCGCCCCATTCCGAGTCCGGCGGACGAACTTGGCTGGCCCCTACCCCCAAGGCCATAGCCCACCCGTTTTATGGGCATTTTTGCGGCGGACGAACCTGGGGACGGGAACTTCGGGGGCTTATTTTTGGGCGCGGTTGTGCCCGCGGCCTATTTTTGGCACATGAAGGGCGCTCGAAAAGTCTCACCCCATTCCGAGTGCGGCGGACGCAGTTGGCCAGCCCCTCCCCCCAAGGCAATAGCACACCCGTTTTTTGGGCATTTTTGCGACGGACGAACATGGGGACGGGACTTTTGGGGACTTAGTTTTCGGCGCGGCTGTGCCCGCGGCCTATTTTTGGCACACGGAGGGCACTCGAAAAGTCTCGGCCCATTCCGAGTCCGGCGGACGAACTTGGCTAGCCCCTCCCCCCAAGGCTATATCCCACTCGTTTTTTGGGCATTTTTGCGGTGGACGAACTTGGGGACGGTATCTTCGGGGGCTTCTTTTTGGGTGCAACTGTGCCCACGTCCTATTTATGGCACACGGAGGGCGCTCGCAAATTCTCGTCCCATTCCAAGTCCTGCAGACGAACTTGGCTAGCCCCTCCCCCCAAGGCTATAGCCCACCCGTTTTTTGGGCATTTTTGCGGCGGACGAACTTGGGGACGGGACCTTCGGGGGCTTATTTTTGGTGCGGCTGTGTCCCCGGCCTATTTTTGGCGTACGGAGGGCGCTCGCAAAGTCTCACCCCATTCCGAGTCCGGCGGACGAAGTCGGCCAGCCCCTCCCTCCAAGGCTATAGCCCACCCGTTTTTTGGGCATTTTTGCGGCGGACGAACTTGGGGACGGGACCGTCGGGGGCTTATTTTTGGGCGCGGCTGTGCCCGCGGCCTATTTTTGGCACACGGAGGGCTCTCGCGAAGTCTCGTCCCATTCCGAGTCCGGCGGACGAAGTTGGCCAGCCCCTCCCCCCAAGGCTATAGCCCACCCGTTTTTTGGGCATTTTTGCGACGGACGTACTTGGGGACGGGACCTTCGGTGGCTTATTTTTGGATACAGCTGTGCCCGTGGCCTCTTTTTGGCACACGGAGGGCTCTCGTAAAGTCTCGCCCCTTTACGAGTCCGGCGGACGAACTTGGCTGGCCCCTCCCCCCAAGGCCATAGCCCACCCGTTTTATGGGCATTTTTGCGGCGAATGAACTTGGGGACGAGACCTTCGGGGCCTTAGTTTTGGGCGCGGCTGTGCCCGCGGCCTATTTTTGGCACACGGAGGGCTCTCGCGAAGTCTCGTCCCATTCCGAGTCCGGCGGACGAAGTTGGCCAGCCCCTCCCCCCAAGGCTATAGCCCACCCGTTTTTTGGGCATTTTTGCGACGGACGTACTTGGGGACGGGACCTTCGGGGGCTTATTTTTGGGCGCGGCTGTGCCCGCGGCCTATTTTTGGCACACTGAGCGCGCTCGAAAAGTCTCGCCCCATTCCGAGTGCGGTGGACGCAGTTGGCCAGCCCCTCCCCCCAAGGCAATAGCACACCCGTTTTTTGGGCATTTTTGCGACGGACTAACATGGGGACGGGAGCTTCGGGGCCTTAGTTTTCGGCGCGGCTGTGCCCGCGGCCTATTTTTGGCACACGGAGGGCGCTCGAAAAGTCTCGCCCCATTCCGAGTCCGGCGGACGAAGTTGGCCAGCCCCTCCCCCCAAGGCTATAGCCCACCCGTCTTTTGGGCATTTTTGGGACGGACTAACATGGGGACGGGACCTTCGGGGCCTTAGTTTTCGGCGCGGCTGTGCCCACGGCCTATTTTTGGCACACGGAGGGCGCTCGAAAAGTCTCGCCCCATTCCGAGTCCGGCGGACGAAGTTGGCCAGCCCCTCCCCCCAAGGCTATAGCCCACCCGTTTTTTGGGCATTTTTGCGGCGGACGAACATGGGGACGGGACCTTCGGGGGCTTATTTTTAGGCACGGCTGTGCCCGTGGCCTATTTTTGGCACAAGGAGGGCGCTCGCAAAGTCTCACCCCATTCCGAGTCCGGCGGACGAAGTTGGCCAGCCCCTCCCCCGAAGGCTATAGCCCACCCGTTTTTTGGGCATTTTTGCGGCGGATGAACATGGGGACGGGACCTTCGGGGGCTTATTTTTTCGTGCGGCTGTGCCCCTGTCCTATTTTTGGCACACGGAGGGCGCTCGCAAAGTCTCACCCCATTCCGAGTCCGGCGGACGAAGTTGGCCAGCCCCTCCCTCCAAGGCTAGCCCACCCGTTTTTTGGGCATTTTTGCGGCGGACGAACTTGGGGACGGGACCTTCGGGGGCTTATTTTTGGGTGTGGCTGTGCCCGCGGCCTATTTTTGGCACAAGGAGGGCGCTCGCAAAGTCTCGTCCCATTCCGAGTCCGGCGGACCAGCCCCTCCCCCAAGGCTATAGCCCACCCGCTTTTTGGGCATTTGCGGCGGACGAACTTGGGGACGGGACCTTCGGGGCTTAGTTTTGGCGTGGCTGTGCCATTTTTGGCACACGGAGGACGCTCGCAAAGTCTCGGCCCATTCCGAGTCCGGCGGACGAACTTGGCTAGCCCCTCCCCCCAAGGCTATAGCCCACCCGTTTTTTGGGCATTTTTGCGGCGGACGAACTTGGGGACGGGACCTTCGGGGGGTTATTTTTGGGTGCGGCTGTGCCCGCAGCCTATTTTTGGGACACGGAGGGCGCTCGCAAAGTCTCACCCCATTCCGAGTCCGGCGGACGAACTTTGTGAGCCCCTCCCCCCAAGGCTATAGCCCACCCTTTTTTTGGGGATTTTTGCGACGGACGAACTTGGCGACGGGACCTTCGGGGGCTTATTTTTGGGCGCGGCTGTGCCCCCGGCCTATTTTTGGCACACGGAGGGTGCTTGCAAAGTCTCGCCCCATTCCGAGTCTGGCGGACGAAGTGGGCCAGCCCATCACCCCAAGGCTAAAGCCCACCCGTTTTTTGGGCATTTTTGCGGCGGACGAACTTGGGGACGGGACCTTCGGGGGCTTATTTTTGGGCGCGGGCTGTGCCCGCGGTCTATTTTTCGCACACGGAGGGCGCTCACAAAGTCTCGCCCCATTCCGAGTCCGGCGGACGAAGTTGGCCAGCCCCTCCCCCCAAGGCTATAGCCCACCCGTTTTTTGGGCATTTTTGCGGCGGACGAACTTGGGGACGGTACCTTCGGGGACTTATTTTTGGGCGCGGCTGTGCCCACGGCCTATTTTTGGCACACGGAGGGCACTCGGAAAGTCTCGTCCCATTCCGAGTCCGGCGGACGAACTTGGCTAGCCCCTCCCCCCAAGGCTATAGCCAACTCGTTTTTGGGCATTTTTGCCGCGGAAGAACTTGGGGACGGGACCTTCGGGGGTTTATTTTTAGCGCGGCAGTGCCCCCAGCCTATTTTTGGCACACGGAGGGCACTCGCAAAGTCTCGCCCCATTCCGAGTCCGGCGGACGAAGTTGGCCAGCCCCTCCCCCCAAGGCTATAGCCCCCCCGTTTTTTGGGCATTTTTGCGTGGACGAACTTCGGACGGGACCTTCGGGGGCTTATTTTTGGGCGCGCTGTGCCCACAGCCTATTTTTGGCACACGGAGGGCGCTGCAAAGTCTCGCCCCATTCCGAGTCCGCGGACGAAATTGGCCAGCCCTCCCCGAGGCTATAGCCCGCCCGTTTTTTTGGGCATTTTGAGGCAACGAACATGGGGACGGGACCTTCGGGGCTTATTTTGCGTGCGGCTGTGCCCCCATCCTATTTTGGCACACGGAGGGCGCTCGCAAAGTCTCACCCATTCCGAGTCCGGCGGATTTGTGCTGGCCAGCCCCTCCCTCCAAGGCTAGCCTACCCGTTTTTGGGCATTTTTGGACGAACTTGGGGACGGGACCTTCGGGGCTTATTTTGGCGCTTGGGCTGTGCCCGCAGTCTATTTTTCGCACACACGGAGGGCGCTCACAAAGTCTCGCCCCATTCCGAGTCCGGCGGATTTGAAGTTGGCCAGCCCTCCCCCAAGGCTATAGCCCACCCGTTTTTTGGGCATTTTTGCGGCGGACGAACTTGGGGACGGGACCTTCGGGGGCTTATTTTTGGGCGCGGCTGTGCCCACAGCCTATTTTTGGCACACGGAGGGCGCTCGCAAAGTCTCGCCCCATTCCGAGTCCGGCGGACGAAATTGGCCAGCCCCTCCCCCGAAGGCTATAGCCCGCCCGTTTTTTGGGCATTTTTGAGGCAACGAACATGGGGACGGGACCTTCGGGGGCTTATTTTTGCGTGCGGCTGTGCCCCCATCCTATTTTTGGCACACGGAGGGCGCTCGCAAAGTCTCACCCCATTCCGAGTCCGGCGGACGAAGTTGGCCAGCCCCTCCCTCCAAGGCTAGCCCACCCGTTTTTTGGGCATTTTTGCGGCGGACGAACTTGGGGACGGGACCTTCGGGGGCTTATTTTTGGGCGGGGCTGTGCCCGCGGCCTATTTTTGGCACAAGGAGGGCCTCGCAAAGTCTCGTCCCATTCCGAGTCCGGCGGACGAACTTGGCCAGCCCCTCCCCCCAAGGCTATAGCCCACCCGTTTTTTGGGCATTTTTGCGGCGGACGAACTTGGGGACGGGACCTTCGGGGGCTTAGTTTTGGGCGCGGCTGTGCCCGCGGCCTATTTTTGGCACACGGAGAGCGCTCGCTAAGTCTCGGCCCATTCCGAGTCCGGCGGACGAACTTGGCTAGCCCCTTCCCCCAAGGCTATAGCCCACCCGTTTTTTGGGCATTTTTGCGGCGGACGAACTTGGGGACGGGACCTTCGGGGGGTTATTTTTGGGTGCGGCTGTGCCCGCGGCCTATTTTTGGTACATGGAGGGCGCTCGCAAAGTCTCACCCCATTCCGAGTCCGGCGGACGAACTTTGCGAACCCCTCCCCCCAAGGCTATAGCCCATCCGTTTTTTGTGGATTTTTGCGACGGACGAACTTGGGGACGGGACCTACGGGGGCTTATTTTTGGGCGCGGCTGTGCCCCCAGCCTATTTTTGGCACACGGAGGGTGCTCGCAAAGTCTCGCCCCATTCCGAGTCCGGCGGACGAAGTTGGCCAGCCCATCACCCCAAGGCTAAAGCCCACCCGTTTTTTGGGCATTTTTGCGGACAAACTTGGGACGGGACCTTCGGGGCTTATTTTTGGCGCGGCTGTGCCTGCGTCATTTTTCGCACATGGAGGGCGTTCTCAAAGTCTCTCCCCATTCCGAGTCCGGCGGACGAAGTTGCTGGCCAGCCCTCCCCAAGGCTATAGCCCACCCGCTTTTGGGCATTTTGCGGCGGACGAACTTGGGGACGGTACTGGGACTTATTTTGGGCGCGGCTGTGCCACGGCCTATTTTTGCACACGGAGGGCGCCGCAGTCTCGCCCCATTCCGAGTCCGGACGAACTTTGGCTAGCCCCTCCCCCCAAGGCTATAGCCAACTCGTTTTTTGGGCATTTTTGCGGCGGAAGAACTTGGGGACGGGACCTTCGGGGGCTTATTTTTAGCGCGGCTGTGCCCCCAGCCTATTTTTGGCACACGGAGGGCACTCGCAAAGTCTCGCCCCATTCCGAAAAGTGTGACGCTTGGCCAGCCCTCCCCCAAGGCTATAGCCCACCCTTTTCGGGGATTTGAGACGGACGAACTTGGCGACGGACCTTCGGGCTTATTTTTGCTGTGCCCCTCGCCTATTTTGGCACACGGAGGGTTCTTGCAAAGTCTCGCCCCATTCCGAGTGTGGTGGACGAAGTTGGCCAGCCCATCACCCCAAGGCTAAAGCCCACCCGTTTTTTGGGCATTTTTGGCGGACGAACTTGGGGACGGGACCTTCGGGCGCAGCTGTGCCGGCTCGCGTCTATTTTTCGCACACGGAGGGCGCTCACAAAGTCTCGCCCATTCCGAGTCCGGCGGACGAGAAGTTGGCCAGCCCCTCCCCAAGGCTATAGCCCACCCGCTTTTTTGGGCATTTTGCGGCGGACGAACTTGGGACGGGACCTTCGGGGGCTTATTTTTGGGCGCGGCTGTGCCCCCGGCTTATTTTTGGCACACGGAGGGCGCTCGCAAAGTCTCGCCCCATTCCGAGTCCGGCGGACGAAGTTGGCCAGCCCCTCACCCCAAGGCTAAAGCCCACCCATTTTTTGGGCATTTTTGCGGCGGACGAACTTGGGGACGGGACCTTCGGGGGCTTATATTTGGGCGCGGCTGTGCCCGCGCTCTATTTTTCGCACATGGAGGGCACTCGCAAAGTCTCGGCCCATTCCGAGTCAGGCGGACGAAGTTGGCCAGCCCCTCCCCCCAAGGCTATAGCCCACCCGTTTTTTGGGCATTTTTGCGGAGGACGAACTTGGGGACGGTACCTTCGGGGACTTATTTTTGGGCGTGGCTGTGCCCACGGCCTATTTTTGGCACACGGAGGGCGCTCGCAAAGTCTCGTCCCATTCCGAGTCCGGCGGACGAAGGCTGGCCCTCCCAAGGCTATAGCCAACCTGCTGGGCATTTTTGCGGCGGACGAACTTGGGGGATGGGACCTTCGGGGCTTATTTTAAGCGCTTGCTGCTGCCTGCCCCCGGCTATTTTTGGCACACGGAGGGCGCTGCAGTCTCGCCCATTCCGAGTCCGCGGACGAAGTTGGCCAGCCCTCCCCCAAGGCTATAGCCCACCCGTTTTTTGGGCATTTTTGCCGCGGACGAACTTGGGGACGGGACCTTCGGGGGCTTCTTCTTGGGCGCGGATGTGTCCGCGGCCTATTTTTCGTACACGGAGGGCGCTCGCAAAGTCTCGCCCCATTCCTAGTTCGGCGGACGAAGTTGGCCAGCCCCTTCCCCCAAGGCTATAGCCCACCCGTTTTTTGGGCATTTTTGCGGCGGACGAACTTGGGGACGGGACCTTTGGGGGCTTATTTTTGGGCGCGGCTGTGTCCGCAGCCAATTTTTGGCACACGGAGGGCACTCCCAAAGTCTCGCCCCATTCCGAGTCCGGCGGACGAAGTTGGCCAGCCCCTCCCCCCAAGGCTATAGCCCACCCGTTTCTTGGTCATTTTTGCGGCGGACGAACTTGGGGACGGGACCTGCGGGGGCTTATTTTTGGGCGCGGCTGTGCCCACAGCCTATTTTTGGCACACGGAGGGTGGTCGCAAAGTCTCGCCCCATTCCGAGTCCGGCGGACGAAGTGGGCCAGTCCCTCCCGCCAAGGCTATAGCCCACCCGTTTTATGGGCATTTTTGCGGAGGACAAACTTGGGGACGGGACCTTCGGGGGCTTATTTTTGGGCGCGGCTGTGCCCGCAGCCTATTTTTGGCACACGGAGGGCGCCGCAGTCTCGCCCCATTCCGAGTCCAGCGGACGGTTGGCCAGCCCCGCCCAAGGCTATAGCCCACCCGCTTTTGGGCATTTTGCGGCGGACGAACTTGGGACGGACCTTCGGGGCATATTTGCGCGATGGTGCCCCAGCCTATTTTGGGACACGGAGGGCGCTCAGTCTCGTCCCATTCCGAGTCCGGCGGACGAGTTGGCCAGCCCCTCACCCCAAGGCTATAGCCCACCCGCTTTTTGGGCATTTTGCGGCGGACGAACTTGGGACGGGACCTTCGGGGCTTATTTTTGGGTGCGGCTGTGCCCCGGCCTATTTTTGCACACGGAGGGCGCTACAAAGTCTCGCCCCATTCCGAGTCCGCGGACGAAGCGGCCAGCCCCTCCCCCAAGGCTATAGCCCACCCGCTTTTGGGCATTTTTTGCGGACGAACTTGGGGACGGACCTTCGGGGCTTATTTTTGGGCGCAGCTGTGCCCGTAGCCTATTTTTTGGCACACGGAGGCTGCTCGCAAAGTCTCGCTCCATTCCGAGTCCGCGGATTCACAGCCCCTCTCCCCAAGGCTATAGCCCACCCGCTTTTGGGCATTTTGGGGCGCACGAACTTGGGGACGGACCTTCGGGGCTTATTTTTGCGCGCCTGTGCTCGCGGCCTATTTTTCACACACGGAGGCCGCTGCAAAGTCTCGCCTCAATCCGAGTCCGGACGGAAACATGGCTGGCCCTCCCCAAGGCTATAGCCCACCCGTTTTTTGGGCATTTTTGCGGCGGACGAACTTGGGGACGGGACCTTCGGGGGCATATTTTTGGGGCGACTGTGCCCCCGGCCTATTTTTGGCACACGGAGGGTGCTCGCAAAGTCTCGTCCCATTCCGAGTCCGGCGGACGAACTTGGCTAGCCCCTCCCCCCAAGGCTATAGCCCACCCATTTTTTGGGCATTTTTTCGGCGGACGAACTTGGGGACGGGACCTTCGGGGGCTTATTTTTGGGTGCGGCTGTGCCCCCGGCCTATTTTTGGCACACGGAGGGCGCTTGTAACGTCTCGCCCCATTCCGAGTCCGGCGGACGAAGTTGGCCAGCCCCTCCCCCCAAGGCTATAGCCCACCCGTTTTTTGGGCATTTTTGCGGTGGACGAACTTGGGGACGGGATCTTCGGGGGCTTATTTTTGGGCGCGGCTGTGCCCATGCTGCCTATTTTTGGCACAAGGAGGGTGCTCGCAGTCTCGTCCCATTCCGAGTCCGTAGGACTAACTTGCCCTCTCCCCAAGGCTAGAGCCCACCTTTAGTTTTTGGGGCATTTTTTGCATGCGGAGGAACTTAGGGACATCCGCCGGGGCTTATTTTTAGGCGCGCTGTGCCGGCCTATTTTTCGCACTGGAGGGCACTCCCAAAGTCTCGCCCCATTCGAATCCGCGGACGTTGGCCAGCCCCTCCCCCCAAGGCTATAGCCCACCCGTTTTTTGGTCATTTTTGCGGCGGACGAACTTGGGGACGGGACCTACAGGGGCTTATTTTTGGGCGTGGCTGGTCCCGCGGCCTATTTTTGGTACACGGAGGGTGGTCGCAAAGTCGCGCCCCATTCCGAGTCCGGCGGACGAAGTGGGCCAGTCCCTCCCCCCAAGGCTATAGCCCACCCGTTTTATGGGCATTTTTGCGGCGGACGAACTTGGGGCCGGGACCTTCGGGGGCTTATTTTTAGGCGCGGCTGTGCCCGCGGCCTATTTTTTGCACACGGAGGGTGCTCGCAAAGTCTCGTCCCATTCCGAGTCCAGCGGACTAACTTGGCTAGCCCCTCCCCCCCTAGGCTATAGCCCACCCGTTTTTTGGGCATTTTTGCGGCGGACGAACTTAGGGACGGGACCGTCGGGGTCTTATTTTTAGGCGCGGCTGTGCCCGCGGCCTATTTTTTGCACATGGAGGGCACTCCCAAAGTCTCGCCCCATTCCGAGTCCGGCGGACGAAGTTGGCCAGCCCCTCCCCCCAAGGCCATAGCCCACCCGTTTTTTGGTCATTTTTGCGGCGGACGAACTTGGGGACGGGACCTTCGGGGGCTTATTTTTGGGCGTGGCTGTGCCCGCGGCCTATTTTTGGTACACGGAGGGTGGTCGCAAAGTCTCGCCCCATTCCGAGTCCGCGGACGAGTGGCTGGCCAGTCCTCCCCTGAAGGCTATAGCCCACCCGCTTTTATGGGCATTTTGCGGCGGGCGAACTTGGGACGGGGACCTTCTGGGGCTTATTTTTAGGTGTGGCTGTCCGGCCTATTTTTGGCACACGGAGGGTGCTGCAAAGTCTCGCCTCTATTCCGAGTCTGGACGGTTGGCCAGCCCTCCCCAAGGCTATAGCCCACCCGTTTTTTGGGCATTTTTCCGGCGGACGAGCTTGGGGACGGGACCTTCGGGGGCTTATTTTTGTGGACGGCAGTGCCAGTGGCCTATTTTTGGCACACGGAGGGCGCTCACAAAGTCTCGCCCCATTCCGAGTCCGGCGGACGAAGTTGGCCGGCCCCTCCCCCCAAGGCTATAGGCCACCCGTTTTTTGGCATTTCATGGGACGAACTTGGGGACGGGACCTTCGGGGCTTATTTTTGGGCGCGGCTGTGCCCACGGCCTATTTTTGGCACACGGAGGCCGCGCCGCAAAGTCTCGCCCATTCGAGTCCGCGGACGGCGGCCATACCTCCCCAAAGCTATAGCCCACCCGTTTTTTGGGCATTTTTGCGGCAAACGAACTTGGGGATGGGACCTTCGTGGGCTTATTTTTGGGCGTGGCTATTCCCGCGGTCTATTTTTGGCACACGCCGCTTCGCAAAGTCTCGCCCTATTCCAGTCCAAGGGGACGAAGAGTGCCAGCCCCTCCCCCAAGGCCTATAGCCCACCCGCTTGGGGTACATTTTGCGGCGGACGCACTTGGGGACGGACCTCGGGGCTTATTTTTGGCACGGCTGTGCCCTCAGCCTATTTTTGGCTGGACGGAGGGCGCTCGCAGTCTCGTCCCCATTCCGAGTCCGCGGACGAAGTTGGCCCGCAGCCCTCCCCCAAGGCTATAGCCCACCCAAGCTTTTTGAGCATTTTTCACCTGCGGACGAACTTGGGGACGGACCTTGGGGCTTATTTTTAGCGCGCTGTGCCCGCAGCCTATTTTTGGCACACGAGGGTGCTCGTGAAAGTCTCGCCCATTCCGAGTCCTGGGACGATGTTGGCCAGCCCTCCCCAAGGCTATAGCCCACCCGCTTTTGGCATTTTTCGGCGGACGAGCTTGGACGGGACTTAGGATTATTTTAGGCATGCGGCTGCGCCAGTGGCCTATTTTTGGCACACGGAGGGTGCTCAAGTCTCGCCTCATTCCGAGTCCGGCGGACGAGTTGGCCAACCTCCCCCCAAGGCTATAGCCCACCTGTTTTTGGGCATTTTTGCGACGGGCAGACGGGGGACGGGACCTTCGGTGGCTTATTTTAGTACGTGCTGTGCCCGCCTATTTTTGTACACTGAGGCCGCTCACAAAGTCTCGCCCCATTCCGAGTCCGGCGGACGAGAGTGCCAGCCCCTCCCCAAGGCTAGCCCACCCGCTTTTTGGGCATTTTTTGAGTGCGGACGCACTTGGGACGGGACCTTCGGGGCTTATTTTTGTGCTGTGCCCACGGCTCATTTTTGGCACACGGAGGCCTTCAGAAAGTCTCGCCCCCATTCCGAGTCAGCGGACAGTGGGTAAGCTAGCCCTCCCAGCTTAGCCCGTTTTTGGGCATTTTTGCGCGGACGAACTTGGGGAAGGTGCGGGACCTGGGGCTTATTTTTTGTAGCTATGCCCGCCTATTTACACGGAGGCCACAGGAGCCGCAGTCTCGCATTCCGAGTCCGGACGAAGAGTGCCAGCCCTCCCCCAAGGCTATAGCCCCGTTTTTCAGGCATTTTTGTGCAGACGCACTTGGGGACGGGACCTTCGGGGGCTTATTTTTTGGCACGGCTGTGCCCTCAGCCTATTTTTGGCTGACGGAGGGCGCTCGCAAAGTCTCGTCCCATTCCGAGTCCGGCGGACGAAGTTGGCCAGCCCCTCCCCCCAAGGCTATAGCCCACCCGTTTATTGGGCATTTTTGCGGCGGACAAACTTGGGGACGGGACCTTCGTTTATTATTTTTGGCAGCTGTGCTGGCGATTTTTAGCACCTGGATGGTGCTTCACAAATTCCGCCCCATTCCGAGTCCGCGGATTTGGGTTGAAGCGAGTGGAGCCACCTCCCCCCAAAGCTATAGCCCATCCGTTTTTTGGGCATTTTTGCGGCGGACGAACTTGGGGACGGGACCTTCGGGGGCTTATTTTTGGGCGTGGCTATGCCCGCGGCCTATTTTTGCCACACGGAAGCCGCTCGCAAAGTCTCGCCCCATTCCGAGTCCGGCGGACGAAGAGTGCCAGCCCCTCCCCCCAAGGCTATAGCCCACCCGTTTTTTGGGCATTTTTGCGGCAGACGCACTTGGGGATGGGACCTTTGGGGGCTTATTTTTTGGCACGGCTGTGCCCTCAGCCTATTTTTGGCTGACGGAGGGCGCTCGCAAAGTCTCGTCCCATTCCGAGTCCGCGGACTTGGCAACCTTCCCCAAGGCTATAGCCCACCCGCTTATTAGGCATTTTTGCATTGGACAAACTTGGGGACGGGACGCTTCGAGGCTTATTTCAGCGCGGCTGTGCCCGCGGCGTATTTTTGGCACACGGATGGTGCTCACAAATTCTCGCCCCATTCCGAGTCCGGCGGACGAAGTTGGCCAGCCCCTCCCCCCAAGGCTATAGCCCACCCGTTTTTTGGGCATTTTTGCGGCGGACGAACTTGGGGACGGGACCTTCGGGGGCTTATTTTTAAGCGCGGCTGTGTCCGAAGCCTATTTTTGGCACACGGAGGGTGCTCGCAAAGTCTCGCCCCATTCCGAGTCCTGCGAACGAAGTTGGCCAGCCCCTCCCCCCAAGGCTATAGCCCACCCGTTTTTTGGGCATTTTTCCGGCGGACGAGCTTCGGGACGGGACCTTCGGGGGCTTATTTTAGGGCACGGATGCGCCAGTGGCCTATTTTTGGCACACGGAGGGCGCTCACAAAGTCTCGCCCCATTCCGAGTCCGGCGGACGAAGTTGGCCAGCCCCTCCCCCCAAGGCTATAGCCCACCTGTTTTTTGGGCATTTTTGCGACGGACGAACTTGGGGACGGGACCTTCGGTGGCTTATTTTAGGGTACGGCTGTGCCCGCGGCCTATTTTTTGTACACTGAGGCCGCTCACAAAGTCTCGCCCCATTCCGAGTCCGGCGGACGAAGAGTGCCAGCCCCTCCCCCCAAGGCTATAGCCCACCCGTTTTTTGGGCATTTTTGAGGCGGACGCACTTGGGGACGGGACCTTCGGGGGCTTATTTTTGGGCGCGGCTGTGCCAGCCTATTTTTCACACGGAGAGGTGCTCGCAGTCTCGCCCCATTCCGAGTCCGGCGGACGAAGTTGGCCAGCCCCTCCCTGCTATAGCCCACCCCGTTTTTGGTCATTTTGGGTGGACGACGGGCCTTTTCAGAGGCGGGACCCGGTGGCTTATTTTAGGTACGGCTGTCCTTCACGCTGCCTTTTTTTGTACACTGAGGCTTGCTCACAAAGTCTCGCCCCCATTCCGAGTCCGCGGACAGAGCTGGCCAGCCCCTCCCCCAAGGCTATAGCCCACCCGCTTTTTGGCATTTTGACGGCGGACGAACTTGAGGACGGACCTTGGGGCTTATTTTTGGGCGCGACTGTGCCCGCTGCCTATTTTGTACACGGGGCGCTCACAAAGTCTCGCTCATTCCGAGTCCGCGGACGGCTTGCTGGCCAGCCCTCCCCAGGCTATAGCCGTTTTTGGCATTTTGTGGACGAACTTGGGACGGACCTTCGGGGGCTTATTTTTGGGCACGGCTGTGCCCGTAGCCTATTTTGGCACACGGAGGCCAGCACAGTGGCACGCTCCATTCCGAAGCGATTAGACGAGCCACCAGCCCCTCCCCAAGGCTATAGCCCACCCGCTCAGTTTTGGGCATTTTACGTGCGCGTAACTTGGGACCATGGAACTCTGGCTATTTACGTGGCTGTCCGCGGCCCTCATTTTTGGCACACGGAGGCCGCTCAGTCTCGCCCCATTCCGAGTCCGCGACGTAGCGGACAGTACCTCCCCCTGGAAGCTATAGCTTCACCCGCTTTTTGGGCATTTTGCGGCGACGAACTTGGGACGGACCTTCGGGGGCTTATTTTTTGGGCGCGCTATGCCTCACAAGCGGCTATTTTTGCACACGGAGGTCGCTCGCAAAGTCTCGCCCCATACCGAGTCCGGCGGACGAAGAGGGCCAGCCCCTCCCCCCAAAGCTATAGCCCACCTGTTTTTTGGGCATTTTTGCGGCGGACGCACTTGGGGACGGGACCTTCGGGGGCTTATTTTTTGGGTAGGCTGTGCCCTCAGCCTATTTTTGGCTGACGGAGGGCGCTCGCAAAGTCTCGTCCCCATTCCAGTCCGGGCGGACAGGTTGGCCAGCCCCTCCTCATATAGCCCACCCGTTTATTGGGCATTTTAAGGGGCGGACCTAACTTGGGGATTGGGACTTCGGGGTTATTTGGCGCGGCTGTTCATGGGCGTATTTTTGGCACACGGATGGTGCTCGCAAATTTCTCGCCCCATTCCTCAGTCCGGCGGACTGAAGTTGGCCAGCCCTCCCCAAGGCTATAGCCCACCCATTTTTTGGGCATTTTTACATGGACGAACTTGGGGACGGGACTTCCGGGGCTTATTTATGGACACGGCTGTGCCAAGGCTATTTTTGGCACACAGAGGGTGCTCGAAAGTCTTACCCCATTCCGAGCTCCGCGGACGATCAGTTGGCCAGCCCTCCCCCCAAGGCTAGCCCACCCGCTTTTTTGGGCATTTTGCGGTGGACGAACTTGGGGACGGGACCTTCGGGTGCTTATTTTGTGCGGCTGTGCCCGCTGACTATTTGTGGCACACGGAGGGCGCGCAAAGTCCCGCCCCATTCCGAGTCCGGCGACGGGTGGGCCAGCCCCTCCCCAAGGCTATAGCCCACCCGCTTTTGGGCATTTTTGCGGGCGACGAACTTGGGGACGGGACCTTCGGGGCTAGCATTTATGGACGCTGCTGTGCCCACGGCCCATTTTTGGCACACAGAGGGTGCTCATAAAGTCTCGCCCATTCGACTCAGACGGCCACAGCCGCTCCCCCAAGGCTATAGCCCACCCGCTTTTGGGCATTTTCATGGTGGGCCATCTAACTTGGGACGGGACCTTCGGGTGCTTATTTTTAAAAGCCTGTGCGCCGCTGTGCCTCACGGCCCCTATTTGTTGCACACGGAGGGTGCTCGCAGCCTCGCCCATACCGAGTCCAGCGGACGGCGGGCCAGCCCCTCCCCATACATAAAGCCCACCCGCTTGTTGGGCATTTTTGCGGGGCGGACGAACTGGGAACGGAACCTGGGGCTATTTTTGGCGCGGGTTGTGCCCGCTGCCTATTTTTGGCACACGAGGGCGCGCAAAGATTCTCGCCCCATTCGAGTCCGGCGGATTTAGTTGGCTAGCCCCTCCCCCAAGGCTATAGCCCACCCGCTTAGGCATTTTTGTAAGGGACGAACTTGGGGATGGGACTCTGGGGCTTATTTATGGACGTGGCTGTGCCCGCGGTCTATTTTTGGCCACAGAGGGTTGAAACCGCCCTATCTCACTCCGGCGGACGAAGTTGGCTAGCCCTTCCCCAAGGCTATAGCCCACCTGCTTTTTGGGTATTTTGCGGCGGACGAACTTGGGGATGGGACCTTCGGGGTTTATTTGATGCGGGCTAAAGTTCGCTGCCTATTTTTGGTACAGAGGGCGCTCAGGAAGTTCGCCCATTCCGACTCCGGCGGATTTGTGTTGGCCAGCCCCTCTCTCAAGGCTATAGCTCACCCGCTTTTGGGCATTTTTGCGGCGACGAACTTGGGATCGGAATCTCGGGTGCTTATTTTTTGGTGCGGCTGTGCCCGCGGCTTATTTTTTTTTGCACACGAGGGCGTCGAAGTATCGCCCCATTCCGTCCCGCGGATCGGTGGCCAGCCCCTCCCTCAAGGCTATAGCCCACCCGCTTGTTGGGCATTTTGCGCGGACGAACTTGGGAGAAACGGAACCTTCTGCAGGCTTATTTTTGCGCGGCTGTGCCCGCTGCCTATTTTGACACACGGAGGCCGTAAGGTCGCAGTCTCGCCTCTATTCCGAGTCCATGGACGGCGGGAGCAGCACCTTCCCCGCAAAGCTATAGCTCACCCGCTTTTTGGGCATTTTTGCGGAGGGACGAACTTGGGGACGGACCTTTGGGGCTGATTTTTACGCTGCTATGCCTCGCTGCCTATTTTTGGCGGAGGCCGCCGAAAGTCTCGCCCATTCCGGAACCGGGCGGACGGTTGGCCAGCCCTCCCCAAGAAGCAGGCAGCCCACCCGCTTTTTTGGGCATTTTTGCTATGGACGCACTTGGGGATCGGACCTTCGGGGCTGGCTCTTGGCGTGGGCTTTGCCCTCGGCCTATTTTTGGCTGACGGAGGGCGCTCGCAAAGTCTCGCCCCATTCCAGTCCGGCGGACGAAAGTTGGCCGAGCCTCCCCAAGGCTCTGCAGCCCACCCGCTTTTTTGGGCATTTTTGCGGCGGACGAACTTGGGGACGGACCTCGGGGCTTATTTGCCGCGCTGTGCCCGCGCTGCGTTTGCACACGAGTGGTGCTCGCAAAGTCGCACTCCCATTCCGAACCGGGCGGATTTGCCAGCTTCCTCCCCGCGCTATATCCCACCCGCTTTTGGCATTTTGCGCAGCGGACGAACTTGGGACGGACCTTCGGGCTGGCTTGGGCGCCGGGCTGTGCTCCAGCTCATTTTTTTGGACATCGGAGGGCGCCGTAAAGTCGCACCTCTCATTCCGAATCGGGCGGATTTGTTGGCCAGCTCCTCCTCCCAAGGCTATAGCCTACCCGTTTTTGCATTTTGCGGCGATCAACCAGACGGGACCTTCGGGGCTTATTTTTAAGGTGATTTGTGTTTCAAGGGCTCATTTTCGCGCACGGAGGCGCTCTGAGTCTCGCCCATTCCGAGTCCGGCGGATTTAGTTGGCTTCTCCCCCTGCTGCTATGGGCCCACAGTTTTTGGCATTTGTGCGGCGGATTCAACTTGGGGACGGACCTGGGCTTATTTTTTACGGGCTGTGCCCGCGTCTATTTTTTTTCACACGGAGGCATTCGTAAAGTCTCGCTTCCCCATTCTGAGTCCGCGGACGGTTGGCCAGCCCTCCCAGGTATAGCCCACCCGCTGGGGCATTTCAAGGGCGGACGAATTTGGGACGGACCCGGGCTTATTTAGCGCTGCTGTGCCTGCGTCTATTTTTTTCACACGGAGGGCATTCCAAAGTCTCGCCCTAGCCCCGAGTCCTGGCTGACGAAGTTGGCCAGCCCTCCCGAGGGTATAGCTCACCCGCTTGGGCATTTTTGCAAGTGACGAACTTGGGGACGGGACCTTTGGGGCTTATTTTTGGGCGCGCTATGCTCATGCCTATTTTTGGCGACGAGGCCGCCGCCTTCGTAGTTCGGCCCCATTCGGCGTCCGGGCGATCTAGTTGGCCAGCCCCTCCCAAGGCTATATCCCACCCGTTGGGCATTTTTGGCGGGGCGGACGAACTGGGACGGACCTTCGGGGTTTATTTTTGGGCGCTGGCTGTGCCCGCAGCCTATTTTTTTGCACACGGAGGGCGCTCGCAGTCGCATCCCATTCCGAGTCCGCGGACGAAGCTGGCCAGCCCCTCCTCCCAAGGCTATAGCCTACCCGCTTTTTGGGCATTTTTATGGCGGACGAATTAGGGAGACGGGACTCGGGCTGGCTTTAAGGCTGTGCCCGCTGCCTATTTTTGCACACGGAGGGCGCTTCGTGAAGTCTCGCCCCATTCCGAGTCCGGCGGACGGCTGGCTAGCCTCCCAAGGCTATATCCCACCCGCTTTTTTGGGCATTTTTGCGGCGACTCCAACTTGGGGACGGACCTCAAGCGATATTTTTGGGCGCTGCCAGCTCAAGGCCTATTTTTTTGCACACGGAGGGCACTCGCAAAGTCGCACTTATCTCCAAGTCCGCTGACGGCTACAGCTCCTCCCCAAGGCCATAGCCTACCCGCTTTTTTGGGCATTTTTATGGGCGGACGAACTAGGAGACGTGGACCTCGGGGCTTATTTTTGGCGTACAGCTCCAAGGTCTATTTTTGGCACACACTGAGGGCGCTCAGAAGTCTCGCCCCATCCCGAGTCCGCGTGGATGGTTGGCCAGCCCTCCCAAGGCTATAGCCCACCAAGTGGCCATTTTTGCGGGGCGGACGAATTTGGGGGACGGGACCTTTCGGGGCTTATTTTTGGGCGCCAAGCAGTTTACGGCCTATTTTTGCACACACACTGAGGGCCGTCGCAGTCCCGCCCTATTCGAGTCCGGCGGAAGCAAGAAGCGGGCCAGCACCTCCCCCAAAGCCATAGCCCACCCGCTTTTGGGCATTTTTATGGAGACTTAACTTGGGGACGGGACCTTAGGGGGCTTATTTTGGGCGCGCGCTATGCTCAAGGTCTATTTTTTGGTGAATACCACGGAGGCCGCTGCAGTCTCGCCCCATTCCGAGTCCGCGGACGAAGTTGACCAGCCCCTCCCCCAAGGCTATAGCCCACCCGCTTTTCAAGTATTTTTTGCGGCGGACGACTTGGGGACGGACCTTCGGGGCTTATTTTGGCACGGCTGCGCCTCGCTCTATTTTTATTGACGGAGGGTGCCTGGGAAGTCTCGGCCCCATTCCAGTCCGGCGGACGAAGTTGGCCAGCCCCTCCCCCAAGGCTAGCCCACCCGCTTTTTTGGGCATTTTTGCGGCGGACGGAACTTGGGGACGGACCTTCAAGCGAGATTTATGGACGTTGCCAGCCCAAGGTCTATTTTTGCACAGAGGGTGCTCATGTCTCGCCTCATTCCGACTCCGCGGACGAGTTGGCCAGCCTCTCCCCTGCTATACCCATCCGCTTTTTTGGGCATTTTAAGGCGGACCTAACTTGGGGACGGGACCTTCGGTGCTTATTTTGCACGCTGTGCCCACGGCCTATATTTGTTGCACACCGGAGGGCTTCGCAGTCTCGCCCCCATTCCTAGCACGGTGGACGAAGTGGGCCAGCCCTTCCCCAGCAAGGCTATAGCCCACCCGCTTGTTGGGTATTTTTGCGGCGGACGAACTTGGGAACGGAAACCTTCGGGGGCTTATTTTTATGCTGCGTCCGTAGCTCTGTTTTTGGCACACGGAGGGCATCGTGAAGACTCGCCTATTCGAGTCCGGGCGGGATTTGAAGTTGGCCAGCCTTCCCAAGGCTATAGCCCACCCGCTTATTGGGCATTTTTGGCGCGGACGGTCCTGGGGACGGACCATCGGGGCTAGCAATACGTAACTGAACGAAGTACAAC
>JASUUJ010000081.1:0-161652 GCA_030449895.1 Citrus mangshanensis
ACATGTACATTGCTGAATTTGATCAAGCTAATACCATACTTCTTATGGTTTGTTCTTTATCTATAAAATTTGTGCACAACAACTACCTAGGGTAATATATTCAGCTGGGTGGTTGAAAGCGCAACCGAGTTTTGTTTAATAAAACCAAGAGACAAGAGAATGGCCTAGAAGTGACATACATGTTCCACTAGTACTTTTTCTATGAACCTTATACCCAAAGAAAATTCCGCAAAGATCCGAATAACAAGTTAAATCAACATGAAGTTCCTCAGATACCAAAGGCCAAGTGATTAATATACAATTAATATCGAAAATGCGTTCGGCTGCCAGCACGTGAGACTCTTTTTAGGACAAGATCAAAATCTAGCACACAAGCAAACACTAAACATAATATCGCCTACCCAAGAAGAAATAAGCAGTAGTAAGGATCCGATCATACCATATATCTTGGATATCAACTTCCTTACCTTTTTCATCTTTGTCCAGCCTTCGATGGTAGTACTCATGAGTGCTTTTGCCGCTCCATTATCATAGCCAAATTCCAGCAGATCTTTCAATGACTTGGCCAGGTTTATGAAAATTCCCTTCCTCGCTTTGTTCGACTCAAGTCCGGCAAGTACATCAACAATCCTCCCATCATACTCATCTCAAACTCTGGCTCATACATGATGAAAAATTTTACACAACAACTCAATACAGGTAACAAAATAATATCATCAACATAAACAACAATAAGTATGTCTTGGTTCTTATGCTTAACAAAAGAGCGTGTCCTCGCTTTCCCATTGAAAATCAAGTATCCAACAAGAAATTTTTAAGTTACCTATCATACCAAGCTCTAAAGCTTTTTTAAACCATACAAATCTTGGAAACCACGATCCGAAATTTTTCATTTTTCAAAACCGGAGGTCGTTTACATAAACTTCCTCCATTATATATCAATTCTAAGAAAGCACTCTTGACATCCATTTGATATAAAATAAAATCCTTATGACATACATATGCTAACAATATCCTAATGGATTCTAACATTACACAGTGCAAAAGTTTCATCAAAATCAATTCCTTCTTGGTTGTAACCTCGGTTACTAATATGGCTTTTTATTTCTACAACCACAATCGTGGATTCATCCATTTTATTTCTAAATACCCATTTAGTACCTATAATGGATCGATGTTCCGGATTAGTGAACTAACTCCCACACATTGTTTCTCTCAAATTGATTCAACTCCTCTTGCATTGCCATAATCCAAGATTCACACCGCTTCCGCATCCGCCATGATTTTCGTTCAATTTGAGAAATAAATACAAAGATGCTCACATGTGTTCTAAGAGATGATCTAGTGGTAACACCTCAGCAGGGATCTCCTAAAATTACATCCTTAGGGGTGAGAGGAAACATACTTCCACTCCTTGGGGAGTGCTAAGTACCTTTCATTTTGTTCTACATTTGGCTCCTTCATGATGTTCCTCAATTCCTGTGGTGCCTCTTCTCGTTGTCATTCGACGCTTCTTGTTGTTCTTCTTCTCGCATTATCATTAACAATGACTTTCTCCGTCCAGGCGAGGGGTTAGTCTCATCAAATGTAACATGCATGTATTCTTCCACAACTAAAGTTTTTGTTATAAACTCTCTGACAAGCTTTTGCTTGAATTTGAATAACCAAGAAAGATACTACAACATCATATTTGATCAAATTTACCAAGATTATCTTTGTTGCTCAAAACAAAATATTTGCATCCAAAAAACTTTAAAATAACCAATGTTTGGGTTTTCTATCTTTCCAAAAGCTCATATGGAGTTTTATTAAGATTAGGTCTAATCAACACCCGATTTAAAACATAACAAGCGGTGTTTGACTTCGCCACAAAAATACTTAGTAAAGAATTTTCATTCAACACGGGTCTAGCCATTACTCTTAATAGATTATTCTTCTCTCTACTACTCCATTTTGTTGTGGAGTTCTAGGTGATGAAAATTAATGTTCAATGCCAAAGTCATTACAAAAATTTTCAAATGCATGATTTTCAAATTCTTCACCATGATCACTTCTAATACAAGTAATAGAATAACCTTTTTCATTTTGAACCTTTTTATAGAAAATTCGAAATGCATCAATGGCATCATCTTTATTAGCTAAGAACAATACCCAAGTGTATCTAGAATAATCATCAACAATTACAAAAGCATAAAATTTGTCACTTAAACTAGCATATCTAGAAGGTCCAAACAAATCTATATGAAGCAATTGAAGTGGTTTTGAAGTAGAGACATGATTCTTGCTTTTGAAGGAAGTTTTGATTTGTTTTCCAAATTGGCATGCTTCACAAATGCCATCTTTTTGAAAATTGATTTTTGGAAGACCTTTTACTAAACCATTTT
Organism: Citrus mangshanensis; assembly: GCA_030449895.1. NCBI lineage: Eukaryota > Viridiplantae > Streptophyta > Magnoliopsida > Sapindales > Rutaceae > Citrus > Citrus mangshanensis. Next base: position 2,385 of record JASUUJ010000081.1, read on the forward strand.
TCATGATTTTTGAAATCAAATCCATGCTTGCATGACCTAATCTTCTATGCCACAACCAACCATCATCATGCAATGTGGAGAGACATTTCTCATTTGTTGATGCACAATCTATATTAATGGTATAGACATTAACACATCTATTTCCTACAAACAAGACTTTCTTATCACATGCATTCTCAATAACACATTTTGATTCATCAAAGATAACTCTATATCCTTTATCACATAATTGACTAATACTAAGCAAATTGTGTTTCAAGTTTTCAACCAAACACACATTTTCACCGAGTAAGAGATACATTACCGACATTTCTAATCCCAATGATTTTTCCTTTTGAATTATCTCCAACGATACATCTCCACCATTTTCGATCTTGGTAAAGCTTGAAAACCAAGAATAATTCCTGTCATGTGTCTCAACAACCGTTGTCCAAGTACCACTTATTATTCTTCTTCTCCTTAAGCCCTCTATAGAAATCTCAAGTTTTGTGTACTCCAAACCTTTTTGGGTCTCGAGAGTTAGCAATGGTTCCTTTCAACCCAAACACATTTCACACCATAATATGCATTTCTTTCACCACACATCTATTTTTCATATGACTATCTTGATTGCAATAATGACATATAATTTGATTGTTAATAGATGTATTCTTCACAAAATAACTCTTGTAAAATTTTTGTTTTAAATTCAGTTTATAACCTATGCCACTTTTGTCAAATACACATTTTTGCGAGTTTAGCAAATTGTCAAGATCTCTTTGCCCATTTGGAATTTTAGCACAATTTCATTTAGTTCATTGCTCTTCTTTTTAAACATTTCATTCTCATTTTTCAAGTCATTCATGTGACTCTAAGTGCTCACTGTGAAGTGCTAGAATTCTCAAATGATGCAATACTCTCATGCAATGTTTTATTTTCTAATTCTGCATGTAATCTTTGCACTAAATGAATCATTTTCATTCTTAAGCTCTATCATCTTCTTTTTAAGATATATATTCTTTTACCAATCTTCATTAGCTCATCATGCAAATCCTTAAAAGCATCATGCAATTCATCATATAGGAAGAACACTTACCTCATTGTTCATTACATGATTCTTCCCCAACGCCATGAGAGCTAAGGTTGTCATTTCGTTGCTCATCCTCATCACTTGTTTCCTCATCGCTATCATCCCATGTGGCACCATAGCTTTCTTCGAGTTTGTTGAGAAGAGGGACATTCCCCGATGTGTCAGCTTTGCATTCATAACAAGTGATTGAACTCGCTTCTCTTATTCTTATAGCCTCTCAACTTTCTCGCTCATTATTCTTCTTGTAAAATTTTCTTAATCTTCTAGCCAACATAGCCAACTCCTCATCATCCATTTCGCTTTTCATCCACTCTCACGCTTTTCAAGCCTTGAGAGTAATGTTTTTCTTTCTTTCCTCATGCCCTTTTTCAGGGCCAAATCTTCTTCATGTTTAAAATGAGAGAGCCAATTAAATCATCAATAAAGGTAATACATTTAAATCCTTGGCCTCCTCATGGCAGCCTTTTTTATCTCCATTCCTTGTAGAGACCCAATGATTTTCTCTGACTTTTCCCTATTTGAAAAAAGTTTTTCCTAGAACTCTGAGTGTTCACTATGTCCTGAATCTAGTATACATGAGTACACATTTTCATTTTGTTCCATTTGGAACAATTCATATTGTCGAGTGTACCTACTTATTTTAGATTCTTTCACTTGGTTCGTGCCTTCATAGACAACTTCAAGTTTGTGCCAAATTTCATTAGCACTTTGCAAGCTAGACACTATATAAAACTCTTTCTTATCTAGTGCACAAAACAAGAGCATTCGGCATGGAATTTGTAGAAGGTTTTCTCTTTTCGAATTCATTCCAATCCTGAAGGTTTTGGAATATCTTCTCCTAATTCATTTTTAGTCAAAGGCATGAAAGGATCATCATTAACGATTTCCCAAATCTCATAATCTAAGTCTAAAGCAAGTAAATTCTCATCCTAGTTTTCCAATATGTAATCGCTTTCCATCAAAGTAGTGGTGGGTGTCTCTTCCCTAAATGTGGAATCATTTTGAGTTGTCATTGATCTTTAACTCTAGATGGTTAGATCTAAATAAGAGCACCAAGCTCTGATACCAAATGAAATATAAGTGTGCAACCCAAGAGGGGGGGTGAATTGGAAATTTAAAAATTATCCTAGCAAATTCACACAACAAGCAATCTAATGTCTTAATAAAAATTAAAAGCAAGAAGTTCGAAGACAATAATTAAAAGAGTAAGTGATAAGAGAAACAAACACACGAATTTTTACGTTCGCAATCCCCACCTACGTCCACGCCTCCAAGCGATCCAAGCCGAGGATTCCACTATCCAAGCCTTTCCAAGGTTCAACGATTACACATTGACTTCGGTGTCAATAAACCTTTACAATGAGAGATTATCTCCAATCTCTTCACTCAAGTGTCTCACACACTCAAACTCTTACAAATGAAATGAAGAAATGAAAGTTACAATCAAACTCACCAATGAGTAGATATTCAAAGATGAAGAACAATAAATGATTCAACGATTTGTGTTTTGCAAAAATCTCAAGATATCACGCTTTTGTTTTTTCTTGTTGAGAGCTTCAAAATAAGTTGGATTTGAGTTCTTATAGTTTGAAAAACTAGCTACTCACATTCCTGCTATCCGGTTTGCCATTTATGGAATCCGGTAAGCCGGATTTATGTTACCGTTAAGGCAAAATTCAAAATTCTCGTCTTTATCCGCAAAATCCGGTAAGTCGCTTCGCTTCTGATGCTTATCGCTTTGCCGCTTATCAATATCCTGCGCTTGCTACAAGAATCGCTACTGATGAAATATTTCTCAAAATTTATAGTTTGACCCCAAAACTTTATAAAACTAGATAGCCCAAACGCATGTTAAACGTTGCAAATAGGTCTAATTTCAGAATTTCTAAGTAATGCTTCGTTAATCCCAAAACTTTTTGAAATTATGATTTTGCCCAAACTTTGTGAAATGACAGAATGACCCAAAAATATTTAAATAGTTTCAAATAGGTCCAAATCCGAAATTTAAAATACTATCAAAGATTTTAAAATTACTTTTATTTTAGTCCAAAATGCTTTAATTCCATAACATCATTTTCTTATTATAAAAGCACAATTCATAAATCTTTACTTAATAAATACATGTGGTTTGTTATCATCAAAATCAATATTTATAGCCATATAGGCTAACAATATTTTGTCAACTTAAGGTGGACGATTAATACTCCCTAAAAGTGTTGTAGTAAATTTGATAACGGAGTAAACTAAGGGTATACGATTGATAATTAGTAGCAAGTTGGAATCAATGATTTCAATTAGAGAATATAACCTCGGTTAAATAATCTGAGTTTGTGTGTTTATTGCCTAAATCAACCTAACATTTTTCTCTACTTAATGCTTCCATTATCTTAAATTTAAAGAGTTTGTTTTCAATTATTTAATGGTTAGAGATTAGGTAAAGAGCTTGTTTTGCCTAACGACACACTAAGGAAATATTGAGACTAATAGAACTTATTGTTATCTATGGTTGATAGTTTCAATATAAATTGATGATAGAATTGATATATTATGTGCATGTTTGGTGGTGGAGAATGATCCTTTAACCAAAATTTTCATCATTATTAATTCTTTCACCTTTAATTATAGTTTTTATTAAATTATTATTTTCATAGTTTTAATTTCTTTATTTTTTGCTATTTATTTAAAAGTTCATAAAACTCCCCCTTTTGTTTATAATTGGCATTTTCTTTAGTTAGATTGATTTATATTATTATTACTATTATTATTACTACTATTAGTTTATTTTAAATCTCGCTTTAGAGTTGATAATAAATATAACTAGCATAGTCTTTATGGGATCGATCCTTATTCGCTCTGTACTAATTATTTATATTAGTAGTAAGGTTTTAAATTTGGTGCACCCTAACGACACTACCAAATTTTTGACGTCATTGCTAGGGACTAGCGTCTAGTTTGTTTATTACCAGTCATTTTATTTTATTATTTTTACTTTTTTTTTCTCATTTTCTTTATTTATTTATTTATTTTAATTAGTTATTTTTTGTTCTATATTTAGATTTTCATGAGCATTAGGACATTCCATTGAAACTCGAACAATTTAGAGCAACCTCATCATATTCAGAACTCAATTTTACAATCCACATTCCACTCACGAAGACAGAGCCATGTAGCCCAGAACCCGAACCAATGGCTCAAAATAACAACCAAACACTTAAAGAGTTGGCAACTTCTAACTTGGACCAGCAACCCTTATGCATCGAGAATCCAAACCCTCAGGTAAACTTTGAACTCAAGTTTGGGATGATTAATCTTCTTCCTACTTTTCATGGTCTTGCAAGAGAGGACCCAAATAAGCACTTGAAGGAGTTCCATGTGGTATGCTCCACAATGAAACCAGCTAGAGTTTCTGAAGAGCAAGTTAAGCTAATGGCCTTCTTATTCTCTTTGGCAGATTCTGCCAAGGAATGGCTGTACTATTTTCCCTTCGGTACTGTCACTACATGGAATGAGATGCATCAGCTATTTTTGGAGAAATACTTCCCAGCATCAAAAGCTGGCAGCATTCGAAAAGAAATTTGTGGAATCCGGCAGTATAATAGAGAGTTGCTCTACGACTATTGGGAATGATTCAAAAAGCTATGCGCTAGCTTCCCCCACCATCAGATAAGTGATCAACTCCTTATTCAATACTTTTATGAGGGTCTACTGCCTATGGATAGGAGTATGATTGATGCCGCTACTGGAGGAGCACGCGTGGATAATACACCAGAAGTAGCCTGAAATCTCATTGCTAACGTCAAATTCCCACACGGTTCAACACCGAGCGATTTATGCGATTCGGCCATAGCCTCCACCTCAAAATCAAGGTACGTCTTTGGAAGATCTTGTAAAAGCTCTCGCTACTAGCTCTATGCAGTTCCAACAGACTACCCAGACACAGCTCCAACACTTAGAGAATCAAATTGGCCAATTGGCCACATCTATGAGTAGAATAGAGGCTAAAACTACAGGAAATTTACCTTCTCAACTAGAAATTAATCCAAAAGAGAATGCTAGCGCTATGTCTCTTAGGAGCAGAAAGCAGTTAGAACCATTATTAACTAAGCTATTAAAAGTGTCCACAACATCATCGCACTCTGTGACCAATCATTCCCCTAAGGCTCTTCCTTTAACAAGGAAAGACGATTCCAGTCTGCATTACCAGCCGATCCATCTAGCTAGGCAAGTACCCCCTCACCTCGAATTAATACCTTTTCCATTCCTCCAACATTTCCTAGCAGATTTAAACAATCCAAAAAAAAAAGCAAGAAAAAGAGATCCTTAAGACCTATCATAAAGTAGAGGTAAATATTCCTTTACTTGATACTATTAAATAGGTGCCGCGTTATGCAAAATTTTTGAAGGAATTATGCAGCAACAAGCAAAAGTTGAGCGGTAACGAAAAGGTAAGTGTAAGAGAGAATGTTTCTGTTGTATTTCAAAGAAAACTTCCTCTTAAATGCAAGGATCCAAGTACTTTTACTATCCCCTGCACTATTGGCAATACTAGATTTAAAAGATGTATGCTAGATTTAAAGGCCTCAATTAATGTTATGCAATATTCGATTTATAACTCCTTGAACTTAGGTCCAATGGAATAAACTGATATAATTATTCAATTGAATGATAGATCTAATGCTTACCCAAAGGGGGTTGTGGAATATGTTCTTGTGCAGGACAATGAATTGGTCTTTCCAGCTGATTTTTATATTCTTGAAATAGAGGATAAGTCATCGCCCAATCCCACTTCTATTCTGTTGAGGCAACCAATCCTTAAGATAACCTGAACCAAGATTGATGTTCATGATGGAACCCTCACAATGGAATTCGATGGTGAAGTGATCTGCTTCAATATCTTTGAGGTAATGAGGTATCCTAGTGATGTACATTTTGTCTTTGCCATAGATTATATTAATACTTTGGTGTAGGATTTCTTTGAATTATTCAGTAATGACATTTTTGAAATTGCCATATGCAAAAATCTTAAGAAAGATGATTCTAAAGAACATGCAAATTTGATAAAGTTGGATGATGAGGTAGAAGAAGCTATGGAGATCTTAGATGAAGCAGTCTCATTACGCACCAATGGGTATAATTTTTCTTACCTTGCATTGCCTTTATTAAACGAGAAACTTTTACCTTCAGTTATGCAGGCACCTACCTTAGAACTTAAGCCACTCCTAGAGCACCTGCAATATATTTACTTGGGTGAGAATGAAACACTTCCAGTCATAATTGCTAAAACCTTCACTTCAGTTCAACAAGAAAAGTTAATTAGGGTGCTTCGGGATCACAAGAAGGCGATTGGATGAGCCATTGCCGAAATTAAGAGAATTAGTCCTTCCATATGTATACATCGCATGTTATGAAATGAATGGTCTAAACTAACGAGAGATGCACAACGTCGCCTTAATCCACCAATAATGGAGGTTGTAAAAAATGAGATATTGAAATTCCTTAATGTCGGGATTATCTATCCTATTTTTGATAGTAAATGGGTGAGTCCTGTGCAGGTAGTTCCAAAAAAATCAGACATCACAGTGGTAAAAAATGAAGAAAATGAGCTTGTGCCAACTAGGGTTCAAACTGGGTGGAGAGTTTGTATTGACTATCATAAACTGAATGCATCCACTCACAAGGATCATTTTCCTCTGTCATTCATTGATCAAATGCTTGAAAGATTGAGTGGTCATTCTAATTATTGTTTTCTTAATGGTTACTCAAGTTATAATTAAATCGTTATCGCTTCGGAAGACCAAGAGAAAACAACCTTCACATGCCCCTTTGGCATATTTGCTTACCGACACATGCCGTTTGGTCTCTGTAACGATCCTGCCACTTTCCGAAGGTGTATGATGAGTATTTTTTTTTATTATGTGGAAAACATCATTGAGATATTTACGGATGATTTTACGGTTTATGGTGATTCTTTCGATATATGTTTAGATAAACTTACACTTGTGCTTAAACGATGCATTGACACTAACCTTGTGCTTAATTGGGAAAAATGTCATTTTATGGTTAATCAAGGTATCGTACTAGGCCATGTTATTTCTAAAAGGGGGATTGAAGTTGATAAATCTAAGATAGATCTTATTCGCTCCTTACCACCTCTTACTAACATGAGAGAGGTTCATTCTTTTCTTGGTCATGCAGGTTTCTACCGTAGGTGCGTGCCTGAAATTAAATTTACTTTTATTCCTACCTTTTGTCATAATCTGGCTCGTGGAGGATATTTTAGACCAAAGAGAGCAGCCCTTAAGGTATTTGCGAGCAGTTTTTATTGGCCATCACTATTTAAAGATGCATATTTTTTTTGCAAAACTTTTGATCATTGTCAGAGAACAGGTAATCTGGGGCTTAGAAATCAAATGCCACAATCTCTTATTCTTATAGTTGAGATTTGTGATGTCTGGAGCATTGATTTCATGGGACCATTTGCTTCATTGTTTGGTAATCTCTTTATTGTTCTTGCGGTTGATTATGTTTCAAAATGGGTGAAAGTAAAAGCCACCCGAACTGAAGATTCTAAGGTTGTGGTAGATTTTGTAAAGCGTAACATCTTTGCAAGGTTTGGAACGCCGAAGGCAATTACCAGCGACAAATGCACTCACTTTTGTAATAGGTTAGTAGAAGCCCTCTTTCGAAAATACAGCATCACTCACAAGGTGTCTACATCCTACCATCCACAAACTAGTGGGCAAGCTAAAGTGTCTAATAGGGAAGTGAAATCAATCATTGAAAAGATAGTTAATCCGAATAGAAAAGACTGGAGCCTACGACTTGATGATGCACTTTGGGCATATTGGTATGTCACCCTACAAGTTAGTATATGGTAAAGCTTGTCATCTTCCAATGGAACTTGAACATAAATCATGGTGGGCTATGAAACAATGTAACTAAAATGCGAGTTATGCAACCCGAGAAGGTGAGTGAATTGAGTTTTTAAAAATTATGTTAAACAATTTGCACAACGGTTTAATCCAATGCCTTAATAGAATTGAAAACAATAAATTCAACAAAACACAATAATAAAAGAGTAAGGGAAGAGAAAACAAAAACAAGGAATTTTACTTGGTTCATTAGTCCCCGCCTACATCCACGTCTACAAACCAACCAAGCTCGAGGATTTCACTGCCCAAGCCTCCCAAGACTTTAAGTTCTTTACAATTGACTTACAAGGTGTCAATAAACCTTTACAACCAAGAGATTATCTCCCAATCTCTTCACTCAAGTGTTTCTCACACTTGTATACTCACAAATTTGATAAGAAAAATGAATAATACAACAAACAACTCTCTTTTAGAGCGAATCTACAAATAATAGCACAATGATGATTCAATATATGATAATTACCGAAATGGAAGCTCAATATATATTTTATCCACTTGTTTTTGCTTGCTAGAGTCTCAAAATTGAAGTTGGAGTTGAGTTTTTATAGATAAAACCTGAAAACTATCCGTTATGGGCAAATTCCAATGCCCAAGCGGCTAGCCGCTTAATTTATCCAGCTCACCGCTTCAAAACAATAATGTTACCATTAAATTTGAATTTTGCTACAGTAATACTGTTCACGAAATGACATTTGTGCCCAAAACTTTCGGTAATTATACTATGGTCTACAATGTCACAAAACTTTACAAATAGGTCCAACATCAGAATTTTAAAATAATACTTGTTATTCCCAAAAATTTTTAAAATTATGATGTGGCGCAATACATGAACATATTTCTCAAAATAGTCTTTTTCAAAATTTAACATAATATTTATAAATTTCAAAGTTTTCAAAAGTTTTTCAATTTAGTCCAAAATTTGAAAGTGTGAAGTTTTCCTCATGCGTTTAGCTGCTAACTCTTTGTCCATTTAGATATTTTCACTTGGGTCCTCAAACTTTCATAAATTACAGTATGACCCAAATTATTTCAAATGTTTGCAAATAAGTCCAAATCTAGAGTTGAAAACAATACTTATTAAAATCAAAGATGGTAAAACTTTTTCATTTTAGTCCAAATTACTCAAATCCACAAAATACTTTATCTTATAAATATAAAACTTTTTGATTTATGAAGAGTAATGATTTAAATAAAATATTGAGCTTCTCAAATGTTAAATCATGCATAAATTAAATCATACCGACTTTACAAGAATTTGTCGTAATAATTAGTCTGTTGAGCTTTAAACTTTATTTTTTATTGCGCTGTTATCCATTGAGTGTTTTGAGCTTGATTCACTTGTATAAACATTATCCTTCGAGAACTAGTGAACTTGTAAAATACAATATTTATTAAATCACTTAAGACACATTTTGTTATCATCAAAATTACATGTGTAGCCATTTAGGCTAAAAATCTCTCCATTTTTTATGATGACAAACATCTCATGTAATTTGACATTTATACTCTCCCTTAATTTATGACATACATGATTCAACATATAAATCAAATTTAAGAACAAAACTCCCCCTGAATATATGATTTATAAAAATTTGTAAGCTCCCCTTAAAGTTTCAAAACCATACACAAAGACTTCCAAATCAAATACGTATTACTTGTCTCCAGATTCAAAAAATACATGACTTCTCCCCGTTTATCATCAAAATTACTATGAATCAATGCTCATACCAAAAATAACATCTCAATGAGCAATCAAGAAACATATAAAAATTAAGCATGCAATTAATCCAAAGAGTTATAACATTCCAAGAATCCAGAAAAACATTGACCAAATATAAAATATCCAAATATCAAATAACAAGCATCCTCAAGCTACAATCCAAGTAAAAATGCATGTGAAGATGTAGTGCATAATAGAACAGAAAAGCTAAGGTAAAATCTGTAAGGAGAGCACACTATGGAAGTGGTAATTTAAAATACCCAAAATCTGGATATTTAAGATTTTGAGTAAAATGGATGGATTTAAACCTATGAAATTGATCCTAGTGATGATTAAAGGCAAAATATGGTATTAATTTGATCAAAGATAAGCTAAAATGGCTTAAGTTGATAGAGAGAGAAATGAGCAAACTTGGATTTTGATTTTGAGATCTTGAGAAACAAGTAATGAAATGATGATTGAAGAGTGTTTAATGAAGGTTAATTGGATGGGAAATGATTTGAATGATTGATTTTCGCATAAAACTGGGTGAGAAGTGAAGAAAATTTGAGAGGAAATGGAGGTGAGAGGTTTAGCCTTGAGAGAGAATAAAGAAAGGTTGAAGAAAGCAAGAGAAAGAGGGGGGAAATCCCTTAAACCCGTGTCCAAGCAACTAACCGCTTGCTCTCGGGTTTGGGATAGCTCCCAAGCGGCTAGTCACCTATTTTTTGCCCTTTGCACCATTTTCACTTTCTGGCTAATTTTGATCAATCCCGAGGTCATTTTGTGATCCTGAAACATCTCAAAAGCCATTTCAATGCATGAATCATAATTATAAACATTCAAAAGATGATTAATTCAAACATATAATTCATCCATCATGCATATATTTTACACACTCATGAAATATATAAGCATTCAAAAATTTATAAATCAAACACATCACTTATCTATCATACTTAAACACTTCATAAACATCAACAATCACTAATCAATCAATTTTAATAGACTCAATAACATGATTAAAGATGTTAATGCGAAAATTTCATCATCCTAAGTTCATACCGAATTTTTGAAAATTGTTCTTTCTAAAGAGGTTTTGTAAAAATATCGGTAAGTTGTCTTTCCGTAGAGATAAATTCTAATGTAATATCACCATTTGAACAAAATCTCTCAAGAAATGATGTCTAATCTCTATACGCTTGGTTTTAGAGTGCTAAAGGGGATTCTTTGATAGATTTATAGCACTAGCATTATCACACTTGATTCTTTCTTTTAATTCTTTCTTTTGTTAGCTTAGTGTTGCGGACCGCCCAAGTTGCTAGCCCAATTGCCCACAAAGAGCCTCAGACAAGACCAAGAGTGCTAGCTTGGCCCGATTCTGGAAAGTTCTAGGCAACTCTGGCACATTTGAGCTTGTAAATAATCTAGAATGCTCCACACATTTCCAGCACATGTAAATATCTAGAATTCTAGGCACATGGTAGAATTCTCTAGAATTGTAGAGCATGGCATTTAGCATTTGAGCAACAAGCTTAGAGCAAGCAACTCAAGCATTATTGTAAGCTCTCTTGTGATCTCTTGCAAGCAATACAAGTTTCCTTATTCGGCTCCATTGATCTCTTCTCTCGAGCTCTTTGAAAATTGCTAGGCTTAGTTAGGCGAGAAGCTCAAGGCTTACTTAGCAACATTCGGAAAGATTGTCTAAGTGCCGCACGGGTTTACTCCGAAAAATACTCATCCCGTGACAAATGGTATCAGAGCAATGGCCAACCCTCTAAATCCAGTGCAAGAGGGCGTTGTTGGTGTGAATATTCCACTAGAACCAAGCCGCGACCGTGAGGGAGAGCACGCCCAAGGCAAGACTCGCGGCAAGCCCAAGGCCCTATCTGTGGATGCGTTGGAGCCTCGTATAGCCACTTTTGAAACCGCATTGTCCGTCGCTCAAGCCAATCTCGAGGGATTAGAGGAAAGAGTGGACAGTCTCGAGGGAAAATATGTTGAGTTCACGGTGGCGATAAAAGCCCTCATCCAAGAGCAGGTGAACACTCTCCGATGTGAGTTTCGATCCTTCCATGGTGAGTTGCTAAAACTTCATAGCTCTGTTTAAGATGAACTACGCACTGTCCGTGCGGAAGTGGAGGAAGTCCACTCGGATTGGGCATGGAACAAGCGCACACTCTCCGCTAGTCCAACTCCGTAAGCACAAGTGATACGAGCCGCATTGGCGTGCCAAAGCCCGACACTTACAATGGCACATGCAACGCCACAATCATGGACAACTTCCTATTCGGACTAGATCAATATTTCAATGCCATGGGTGTACGAGACGTGGCATCAAAAGTGGGCACTGCACCCACCTATCTTCGAGGCGCTGCTCAACTATGGTGGCGTCGGAAGCATGGCGAAATGGGCAAGGGCATTTGTACCATCGACACTTGGGCCGACTTCAAGCAAGAACTCCAAAAGCAGTTCGCCCTAAGCAATGCGGAGAAGAAAGCGCGAGCACGCTTACTGTTGGTTATTTTTATAATCAATTGCTACCAATGCCAATGTGCAAGTATACACAACAAGTAATAAAGTGATAAATATTCAAGGTCGTCTCCACAGGGATTGATGTTACTCGAAATGCTATAGCAATCACAATAGTGCAAATCAAGCCGAAGTTAACAATCGTAAATTGAGTTCTATTCTAATTGATGATTGTGAGAGAATAAAGTAAAACAATACCGTAATGAAATAAAACTATATTAAATGTGTCTAAGATTCAATTAAGATTTTGGTAGTTGAATGATCAAACTCTCCTTATGGGCTAACTGCTTTTCATCATGTTAACACCAGTTGTTACGGCAAGTGCTGTATCACTGGGTAGAATTAATCTGCATCCTCAGCTATCGCATATTGGAAGTCTCATACCCTCAAATCTATTAACAATGACCAGTTTCTAATCTACTTATGGTATGTCATTATGATATTTAGTCTCTCCACCCTATAATGTGAGCACCTATATCTAGTGTGTCACAAATCTTAACTTCAAGTATAGCCCTTATGAAATTCAAGATAACTTAATCCAGGAAACTTAAATTAAGACCAAGTAATACTCTGATAATATCTGCTAAGACATGCCCTTTTGCGGCTCTATCTTAACTTGGATTATTAATGGGTGGTCAACCGAAATAACAGTTATATTAATAATAACTACTAGAGAAAAATGCTACAGCAATGACATAACAACACATAAGAACAGTCAAGAACCTATTGAATTATTTGTCACTCAACTACAAGTAAATTTAGTTCATATTCTGAATAAGAAAAGCAAACATAAATACGTTGTTCACGGGATACATCAGAACAATCAAAGGAAGAAGATAAATATAAGTTGAGCACGGTGAAAAACAAATCCAAATAAGTCTGCCAGATTCCTCAATGTTGCCGAAACAACAATCTTAAATTCTGATCTTCTTCTCCTTTCCTCTCTAATTATTCTAATGATAATTCCCTTGCCGCCTTTCTATGTCGTGCACGACTCCCTTTTATACTGTAAATTAGGGTAACATAAAAGTCTGTGGGCTTGCATGAGTTAAAATAGGAAACATGCAGATCGCGATTCTGCCCCTGGCCCACACCTGAGTTTTCTCCCGCATTGCTCCCAGATTGCTACAGTCCTGGTTGCTCTAACATCTGCTACAACTCTGCACTATTCCCGATTGTGCTTTACTTCTTTTGCGGCCATCTTCTTTCCTCTCTAATGATCATCTAATGTCTCACCATCCCTCATTAATTAAGACTTTCTGAAAACTTACAATTATACACCTGTTTTTAGCACAAATTACTTTGATTCAAGCAAAACTTATTAATATTCAACTAAAATGAATGTTTACGCAAAATATAACCACAATGTAATAAAAACGCCTTATTTGTTCTCTAAGTGATCTTGATTTAATCTAGAATTCATGTGATAACTCTAATTTCATAGAGTTATCACTTACGTCCCCTTAAACAATCGGGTAGTATTCGAGACTACATCAACGTGTTCACTATCCTCATGTTGGAGATAAGCGACATGTCCGACAAGGATTTGCTCTTCTACTTCCAAGATGGCCTCGAGGATTGGGCCAAGACCGAGCTTGATAGATGGGGTGTTCAAACACTTGACGACGCCATCGCCGTTGCGGAATCGCTCATCGAATACTCCACCTAATCCAAATACAAAAAAGCCAACCAAGGCAAAGGTGGGGGAGAGAGTTGCAAGGACAAGGGCAACAACCGCAAAGATTGGGGTTAGAAAAAGCCTCCTAGCAACAAGGGTGGACCAAGCAAATCGGAGGGCAACAAGAAGAAGGCGCCAAAGCCACAAAGCCCATGCTTCATTTGCAATGGTCTTCATTGGGTACGCGACTGTTTGGAGAAGAAGTCACTCAACGCTCTTGCTGCCCAACTCTAGAGCAACCCCACAATGTCCTCGGAGGAACCCCAACTCAGTATGGGTTCTCTCCAAAGCCTCGGTGCACTTAATCGCCAATAGCCCGCATTCACCAAGAAATGGCTCATGTATATTAGTGCAAAGATAAACGGCCAGTCTGTTCACACATTTCTAGACACGGGAGCGACGAACAACTTCGTGTCCGTAGATGAGGTCAAGTGCCTAGGCCTCAAGGCCACCAAGGAATGAGGTACAATGAAGGCAATAAACTCGCCAGCCAAGCCAATTGCGGGTATCGCACAAGGCGTGCACATAACGCTTGGTATATAGAGCGGAAAGTTTGACTTCTCCATTGTGCCCATGGATGACTTCAAAATGGTCCTCGGCATGGAATTCTTCGACCAAGTCCATGCCTTTCTGCTACCCGCTACAAACTCCCTAAGCATCATTGACGAGAGCAAGGCATGCATGGTGCCCACGGAACGAGGCAAGTCCGAAGAGAAGACACTCTCGACTATGTAATTCAAAAGGGCTTTCAAGAAGGACTCAAGCTTTTTGGTCTCCATTCGGGAACTAAACGAGGAAAGAGATTGCAGAAATAAGCCAAGCCAAATCCCTCCGAGAATACAAGTTGTCCTTAATGAGTTTAAGGACGAAGTGCCTCCCGAACTTCTGAAGAAGCTCCCACTGCGACAAGAGGTAGATCATACGATCGAGCTGGAAAAAGGCACGAAGCCACCAACCTTGACACCCTACCGCATGGCGCCACCCGAACTCGAGGAGTTGCGGAGACAACTCAAAGACTTGCTGAACGCAGGTTACATTCGCCCTTCAAAGGTCCTATTTGGTACACCCGTGCTTTTCCGAAAGAAGAAAGATGGCTCGCTGCAAATGTACATCGATTATAGAGCGCTCAACAAGATCACCATCAAGAACAAGTATCTGATTCCCTTGATAGCGGACTTGTTCGACTAGTTTAGCAAAGCGCGGTACTTCACCAAACTCAACTTGCGCTTCGGGTACTACCAAGTGTTCATCACCAAGGGAGACGAACCGAAGACAGCGTTCACAACAAGGTAAGGGTCTTTTAAATTCCTTGTATGCTATTTGGCTTTACTAATGCACCTGCCACATTTTGCACACTCATGAATAAAGTGCTCCAACTATTCCTTGACCACTTTGTGGCTGTGTACTTGGATGACATCGTGGTATATAGCACCACTGTTGATTATAAATACTAATGCTATTGATGCCAATGTGCAAGTGTACACAACAAGTAATAAAGTGATGAATATTCAAGATCGTCTCCACAGGGATTGACGTTACCAGAAATACTACAGCAATCGCTATAATGCAATTTAACTTAATTCCTAAATTAACAAATATAAAGTTAGTTACTATTGAAATTGACGAGTGTGAAAGAATAAGATTAAACAAAGCAGTAATGAAATAAAATGTGTTCGAAGAATTAAATGAGGATAAGGTAGTCAAGTGATCAAACTCTCTTCATGCGCTGACTGTTTTTCATCAAATTAACACCAGTTGCTATAGCTATTACTACAGCACTTGGCAGAATTCAAATTGCATCCTCAGTTGTCGCATATTGGAAGTCTCATAATTGTAAGCATTATAGCAATGACCAGTTGCTATTCTACCTATGGCATGGCATTATAAACATCCATTCTTTTCACCCTACAAGGTGAGTGCCTATGTCTAGTTTATCACAAATCTTAACTTCAAGTATGGCCCTTATGGGATTCAAGATAAACTTAATCCAGAAAACTTAAATTAAGATCAAGTATCACTCTAATAATACCCACTAAGACATGCCCTTTTGCAGCCGTATCTTAACTTGAACCATTAAATGGGTGGTCAACTGAAATAACAGTTATAATAATAGCTACTAGAGTAAAATGATGTAACAATGACATAGCAACTCATAAGAATAGTCAAGAACCCATTAGATTGCTTGTCACTCAACTCAAGAAAGTTTAGTTCATATTTTTAAAGAGTAAAACAAACAGTAACATAATGGTCAAGAAATACATTGGATCATTTCGAGAGAGAGAAGAAAGATAATAATCGAGAACGATAAAAGTGAATCTAAATAACTCTGCTAGATTCTTCAATGACATTGTAGCCGTTCTCTTGAATTCTAATCTTTCTCTTCTTTTCCTCTCCAAGTTTTCTAATGGTAATTCCTTGCCGCTGTATTATGTTATGCGCGCCTATTTTTATACTGAAAACTATGGTAAACACAAGCCTCGAGCGTGCATGAGTTAATTTAGGAAACTGCAGATCACAATTCTGCAACTACTCGCGCTAAGTTTTCTCTCTCGGTGTTCCAGGCTTGCTACAGCAATTGTTGCTCCAGCAGTGGTTATGACATTGCGCCGTTCCCAGTTGTGCTTCACTTCCCTTGTGGCCATATTCTTTCCTCCTCTTACTAGTCTATTATCTCAGCATCCCTTTATGAATCATAAAATTCTGAAAATCTACAATTAGCACATGTTTTGAGCACAAATTACTTTAATTCAAGCAAAACTTATTAAAACTCACTAAAATGGATGTTTATGCAAAATATAACCAAAATATCATAAAAAAACACATTATTTATTCTCTAAGTGACCCGATTTAAGTCTAAGATTGCAGTAATAACTCTCATTCCAGAGAGTTATCAACCACGCTCGAAGAGCATGCCCAACATCTGCGACAAGTCCTCCAAGTACTTCGAGACAACGAGCTCTTCCTCAAATTGGAGAAGTGCTCGTTTGCCCAACAAGAAGTGGAGTTCCTTGGCCACAAGATTGCAGGCGGAAAACTTATAATGGAGAATGCAAAAGTGAAGGCCATCATCAAGTGGGAACCTCCCGCGAAAGTGCTCGAGTTTCTCTCATTTCTTGGTTTGGTGAACTACTATTGATGCTTCATCAAAGGCTACTTAGAAAAGGCAGCACCCTTGACAGACTTGCTCAAGAAAAACATAACGTGGCATTGATTCAAAGAGTGCCAACACGCATTCGAGGAGTTGAAAAAAGCAATTTCAGAGGAAACCGTCCTCGCACTTCCGGACCACACAAAGCCCTTCGAAGTTCAAATGGATGCCTCAGATTTTGCCATTGGTGGAGTCATTATACAAGAAGGCCACCCAATAGCATTCGAGAGTCGAAAGCTAAATGATACGGAACGCCGCTACACGGTGCAAGAAAAGGAGATGACAACTATCATCCATTGTCTAAGAGTGTGGCGACATTACTTGTTAGGCTCACACTTCACGATTATGACGGACAACGTAGCGACAAGCTACTTTTAAACACAAAAGAAGTTGAGTCTGACGTAAGCTCGGTGGTAAGATTTCCTTGCGGAATTTGATTATCGGCTCGAGTACAAACCGGGCAAAGCCAATGTCGTTATGGATAATCTAAGCCGCAAGGCCAAATTAGCAACACTTAGCATGAGCCAACCAAAGTCTGACCTTGTCTCATGCATCAAGGAAGGCCTCCAACAAGATCCGCTAGCAAATGACTTGCTGGAGAAGGTGCTCGAAGGCAAAACAAGGTTATTTTGGCAAGAGGAAGACATCCTCCTCACCAAGGGAGATCGGCTATTCATGCCACGGTGGGGAAATTTACGGAAAGAAGTTATCAAGGAGTGCCACGACTCTAAGTGGGCTGATCACTAAGGAATCGAGTGCACCACCACTCTAGTTCAAGCCTCGTATTTTTGGCTGCACATGAGGGATGACATCGAGGCATATGTGTGAACTTGCCTTACGTATCAACAAGACAAGTGGGTCATCAACTTCTGATAGGATTATTAGAGCTGCTACCACTCGCAACAAGGCCATGGGAAAGTGTCTCCATGGACTTCATCACATCGTTGCCTGAATCCGAAGGGTGCGACAGCATCATGGTCATTGTCGACCGTTACAACAAGTATGCAATTTTCATTGCCACACCAGCCGATTGCAAAGTTGACGAGGTAGCCCGCCTATTCGTTAAGCATATTGTAAAGTTTTGGGGAATTCCGAAGAGCATTGTAAGCGACCAAGACCCTCGGTTCACTGGGCGTTTTTGGACGGAGCTCTTCAAGATATTAAGGACCGATCTCAAGTTCTCAACAAGCTTCCACCCATAAACGGATGGGCAGACCAAGCGCATCAATGGCCTCCTTGAGATGTACTTGAGGCATTATGTGAGCGCTTATCAGTAGGATTGGGCGAAGCTACTCGACATCGCCCAATTTTCTTATAACTTGCAGCGAAGTGAGGCTACAGGCAAAAGTCCATTCGAAATCGTCATGGGATTTCAGCCTATGTCCCCTAACGCCATAGCCTCAACTTACGGAGGAAAAAGCCCCACGGCATACAAGCTCGTCCGCGAATGGCACGAGTAATCGGACATCACGTAAGCCTACCTCAACAAAGCCGCGAGGAAGATGAAAAAGTGGGCGGATACAAAGAAACGACATGTTGAGTACAAGGTAGGAGATCAAGTCATGATCAAGCTCCTACCCCAACAATTCAAGACATTGCAGAAAGTTCACAAGGGGTTAGTGAGGCACTACGAAGGACCCTTCTGAGTTGTATGACGTGTGGGCAACGTCGTATATCAACTCCAACTTCCGCCAAGACTCAAGATCCACTCGGTCTTTCATGTGAGCTTTCTCAAGCCATATCACAGAGATGTGGAAGACCCAAGTCGCAGAGAATCGAGGCACGTGCCAACCGCCATTATCACTGCATACGACAAAGATGTGGACTACATCATTGCGGATCGCATGATTCAGAGGAGAGGCGTGCCACCATACAACGAGTACTTGGTGAAGTGGAAGAACCTCCCTGAGAGCAAAGCCACTTGGGAACGTGAAGATGATTTGTGGCAATTCGCTGAGCACATCCAGAATTTCAAGCACGAGAGCGCGATGAGGACGCCGCGAGCTTAGGTGGGGGAGGATGTTGCAGACCGCCCAAGTTGCTAGCCCAATTGCCCACCAAGAGCCCAAGACAAGGCCAAGAGTGCTAGCTTGGCCCGATTCCAGAAAGTTCTAGGCAACTCTAGCACATTTGAGCTTGTAAATAATCTAGAATACTCCACACATTTCCAGCACATGTAAATATCTAGAATCCTAGGCACATGGTGGAATTCTCTAGAATTGTATAGCATGGAAAGCTTCCCCTATAAATAGGGTATGGCATTTAGCATTTGAGCAACAAGCTTAGAGCAAGCAACTCAAGCATTCTTATAAGCTCTCTTATGATCTCTTGCAAGCAATACAAGTTTGCTTATTCGGCTCCATTGATCTCTTCTCTCTAGCTCTTCGAAAATTACTAGGCTTAGCTAGGCGAGAAGCTCAAGGCTTACTTAGCAACATTCGGAAAAGGTTGTCTAAGTGCCGCAAGAGTTTGCTGCGCAAAATACTCATCCCATGACATTAGGATTACATTGAGAACAATGTAAGAATTAAGTGTGGGGGGTGGATTTCGAACTTAGTTTTTGTTGCTTTGTCTTTTTTTCCAAAAATAAAAAAATATTGTTTTGAATATTAGACAATGATAAGAATTTGATTGACAATAAATATGACTCTTATAAATGGTTGAATATTGCCTTAGTTTATACTTGATTCTTGTGTTGATTTCCTCTTAAATGAGATTTCTTAAACCATGAGCACAATATTAATTCTTTCATAATTTTGACTTAGAATTTGAGATTGATGCAGCCTGAGTTGAGAATTTTAGATTGAGTAAATGATTGTTTGTCTTGATTCTTATTTCCTCAATACAGTGTAGTATACACATGCACCATAGTAAAAAATAACTACCTATAACCTTTAAGACTGAAGCTATTCTTGAGTAATTTTGGCCTATGTACCATAAGTATGTAGAGGATAATCTACCACGAAAAGAAAGTTACGTTAAAGGGTAAAGTGAAAGCTCCTGACTATGGACAAAAAAAAAATGCACACAAATGCCTAAAAAAAATTAGAGATCAAAATAATAAGATTAGTTTGACCTACTCTTTTCTTTATTCAAGGCAAAGGTTATTGATATTGAAGATTTCAGGAATGAATTTTGATTGAATTGATTCACACACACATTATGAGAATAAAAAAGAGATGGGATTGACTATTGAATTAAAGTTAGAACTTCGATAATATTTGAAATTTTCTTTGAGCTATATGACTTATGCAATCTTTAGGATAGTTTTACTTTAAATTCTTCTGTTCTAGTTTTGCAAAAAGAAAAAAAAAACGAATTGATGTTTGTAGGTATCATCCCTGAAGTCCTCACGAGACTATAACTCGTCCACTAGGGCCGCCTAGGGGTTTAAAGGCTTGTTACATACGCTAAATGCAATCATGGTTTCCTGAGAAAATGGACTAGTTTAGATTTCCTTTTTATTTTATTTTTGTTCTAGGTTTGCTCGAGGACGAGCAAAGGGTAAGTGTGGGGAAATTTGATAGGTGCATATTTTCCATATATTTTGCTATTAATTTCCCCATCTTTTTCTTATTTTGGGTCTTAAATATTCTAGTTATTTTAGTTAATTTTTAATTTAGTAAATTGTATCTTATTGTGTTAATTTTTTTTATCTTGGTTTTTTATTTTATTTTATTTTATTTTGTTATTTTAGTTATATGCTGGGATTAAAGAGAAATTAAATCGGAGCATTTAAGAAGAAATCTGCTTGAAGGAATTAGAAAAGGAAATAACTGAAGATTTTTCAAAGCCAATTAATTAATTGATGCACATTCATAAGCATATGGGATTTCATGGAGATTAATAAAGACTTTGGGAACAAGCATGCTAAAATGGAAACTTGTTTAATGTTCATGGCTTTATAAGTTGCGTGCATGGATTCACTTGACCAATTTAAAAAGATTGCATGCATGGGATTAAATTACGGAAACCAAATTGAAGAAAAAAAAGAAATTGCCAAAGTGGGCAGCATGTGCATGGCAATTAAAGGAAGCAAATTAATTGCTTTAAATTAGAAATAAAATTCGGCCAATCTTGGGCATTATAAAAGCCAACTTTTGGCTTTTGATTAGGGGGGATTTTTGCAGCCAAGAGAAATTGGAGATTGCAGCCGCAAGAAGGAAAAAAATAAGCGAGAAACTGAAAGGAATTGAAGCAGAGTTAACCGCTTGAATTAATCTCAATGATTGGTTTTATCAATTCTTTTATTCCCAACTCAATTATGTTAGGCTAAATTTTCTATTTGGTTGAGGGTGAATTCAAAACCCCAAACATTTCATATGATTAATTTTTAATTTTTATCATTCAATTTATTTAATTGAGATTGTTTATATTCTTCTATAATTAATGTTTATGGTTTTATTCTTGTTTTATTTAAGTTGATCATCCAATTATATAGGACTTGAATACATTCTATTGCTAGATTAAAATTCTTGATCCGTAATTGTCTTGATATTTTAATCATTAGTAGTAGGTTGGAATCAGTGATTTCAATTGCAGAACATAATATAGGTTAAATAATCTGAGCTTGTTTGTTTATTGCCTAGATCAACCTAACATCTTTCTCTATTTAATGCTTCCATTATCTTAAATTTAAAGAGTTTTTTAAAAATTATTTAATGGTTAGAGATTAGGTGAAGAGCTTGTTTTGTCTAACGACACGCTAAGGAAAGATTGAGACTAACAGAGCTTATTGTTGTCTATGGTTGATAGTTTCAATATAAATTGATGATAGAATTAATATATTATGTGCATGTTTGGCGGTGGTGAATGATCCTTTAACCAAAGTTTTCATCATTATTATTTCTTTCACCTTTAATTAGAGTTTTTTTAAATTATTATTTTCATAATTTTAATTTCTTTATTTCTTACTATTTATTTAAAAGTTCATAAAACTCCCCCTTTCATTTATAATTGACATTTTCTTTAGTTAGATTAATCTATGAGATCGATCCTTCACGCTCTGTACTGATTATTTATACTAGTAGTAAGGTTTTAAATTTGGTGTACCTTAACGACACTATGATGTTAAATCTTCATTTGTTATGGAAATAACCTTTCTCTTCTTGTTGCTTTATTTGGCCTGCTAAGCTGCCAGGCCTTTTCTTCATGCTATAGACTCTTTTTTTTAGGTTCATCTAGGTCCTAAGTTTGTATACTAAGGCAAAAAAATGGCCTACACTCTTAAACTTCTTTCGCATGATGTATATTTCCTTTTGTTTATCTTTCTTCGAGAAAGTATATATATGGCTTCGTCAATTTTTTCTGAACTTTTTCATCAATTTGTTTTATGTAATTCTTTGCTTTGCATCAATTAATTCCTTCCATTAGTGGACTAAAAGTTACATTAGTTAGTGTATCGAGAATTGCAAAACATATATGCATGTAGTTTGGACATTTATGTACATAGGGTGTGTTTGGTACACCACATTACATAGCATTAGAACCCTGTATAGTATTAGGCTAATACAATACAATGTTTGGCTACAAAAATGACATGTATTAAAATGCATAATTTCACTGTAGACCAAAATACGCATTAACAACCATGAGGGGTTGAGGTTTACCCGTGGTTTCATAATCAAAAGAAAACAAAATCTCTGATTTTAACACAGTGCGAAAGCAATACTAGATTTTTTCCAGAGTATGTTCTTGAAACTCAATAAGGAGGGTTCTAACAAGAGAGAAAAATATCTCTATTGAGAAAATAATTTAATATTATTAATGAAAGCTTAAGAAAAGAAACAAGTATAAAAAGCCTATTTAGTTATGATTATCTTATTCTTAACAGAATTACGATTACTTATAAAAAAAAAAGAATATTATTTAAACAAGAAAATATTAAGCAATTCCTAATTAAACTAGAAAACTTATATTTCTACTATGACTCTACTTGTCCTACATCAATCCCCGCCCCTTAGAATAACTTGTCCTCGAGCTGACTTAAACATATGGCAATAGTGCAAGTCTATGATACTCGAACAATTATTGAATATTGAAAGAGGTAAATTTCATCCGACCCCCTTACTAGATTGACATACTTCAATTTACCCCTAAAAGTGTAAAAATGTCAATCTACCCCTAAAAAGTATTAACTCGTTGTTAGTTATAACATCCAAAAGGGTAAAATTGTATTTGTATACATATTGTAATGGTTGTTAGCTATAGAGCCTTGTGCATGTCAAATCAATGTTAGCAGCAGTGTACATATCATATCTAACCCCTTAATATTTTAATTTATTTCTTAATATTTTAAATATTTTAACATAAAAATATTTTATTTATTTGAACTATATCGCCATTCTTTTGTATTTCGCGCGTTACCGCATTTTCTTCACACGGCCAATAGAGAAGCTTAGAACATAGCATGATAAAAACAACCTAAAACAAGAGATTTCGCTATTGAAAATAGTGTTAAGACTAAGCATTGAAGGCTGCTACAAAAACAAAACATCCTTGCGATAGCTGAAGTTATAAAATTTCTATGTCTCTATTTTTTTTTCAAGTTAAAGGGCTTAGTAAATATTCAAGTTATGGATGACAATATTTAGTACCAATAATTAATATGTTACTGAGAACGATTATTGTTGGATTGACATTTGTAGAAAAAATTGATAAACAAACCCTAAGTCAACAAAATTTGGGGTTTTTTATTTCATCTATCATTTTGTTGAAATTAATGCTTTCATTTGTGAAGATTTGTTAATAGGGAGAAGATAATCATACTAATGTTGTTGTTACTCTTAATGATCTTGATGTTTATAAGGAATTTCATTTTTAGTTAGTACGATTGTTTTTTAAAGCATTTGTATTATGCTAAACCTCAAACATTTTTGCATTTGTATTTGAACTTGAATTTGTTTTCAAAAAGCAACTTATTTACCAACTTCTCGCTGCAAGTTCATTGAGTGTATTGTGAACTCCAAATTAATTGTTATGGTTTTTAATTTTAATGTGAATATCATGTTTAGATTTTCATAGCAGTAGTTTTGTTGTTTTATCATCTATAATTGAAGTGCCACTGCCTTGGAATGGATTGAATAGGATAATTGATGATGTCATGAGCTCTATGAAATTTGGCATTTGTACAATGATAAGAAATATACTGAGATTGAAATAATATCTAAGCAACCCAAGAGGGGTGAATTGGGTTTCTAAAAATTTTATGCAATGTTTGAACAAAGCTTAATGCAAATCTTAAGTAAATTTAAAACAATGATAAATAAATCAACCAAAATATAAAAGATAAGGGAAGAAAGATTTAGACACTAAGATTTTTACGTGGTTCAGGCAACTTTGCCTATGTCCACGCCTCCAAGCTCACCGGACTTGAGGATTCCAATAATCAAGCCTCCAAGGCTTCAAGAACACTTACAATTGACTTCACAGGTGTCAATCAACCTTTACACTAAGAGATTATCCCCAATCTCTTAACCCAAGTATATCCCTACACTTACAATCACTCAAAACAAAGATTACAAATGTATTTCTCTCTCACACAAAATATATAATTACAAATCTATGCTCAATGTGTGAATAAATGAAACAAGAACGAATTTAAATCTCAATGAATATTGTATTCTCGTTTACAAGCTCAATGATAATGTTGTGATCAACCCTTATTTGAATTTGATCAAGTTTATTTATAGTTGGAGCTAAAAAATAGTCGTTATTGACTTTCTGATCGAAGTCGGATTACTGTTAACTAAAAGTCGAATCGCCATTTTAACTTAAGCAAGTGACCGTTGGACATATTTTTTAAATTATCGGATCACCGTTATGCAAATTTCGGATCGTCGTTATCTTCCAGTGACCTGCAAAGAAACTGTCGGCTTGCCGTTTTCAAGAATTCGGTTTGTCGTTAGTGTCCAGAGGCTAAACTTCAATTTTGTTCGATGTCAGTTAGCCATTATCATGAAGTCGGATTACCAACAATGCCTAGAGGCTAATCTTTAATTATGTTTGATGTCAGTTAGTCGTTATGAAGATGTCGGATCGCCGACAGTGTCCAGAAACTAATCACCAAGTTTGTATGATATCAGTTAGCCGTTATCATACTATCGGATCATCGATAGTGTCCAGAAGCTATTTTAGTAAGGATATGAAATTAAAAACAACTTTCATAAAATCATTTTTCATTTAAGTACAAACCTTTACTACTTCAAAATAGCGATTTATTTAAAATGTATGAAAAACGTTTGATCTTTTAAAGACATAATCAATCTTAATCAAGTTTGTTATCATCAAAATCATTATCAAAGAATTATTCATTTTAATAGAGATTGTATTTGATATGGAAATAATACTACTGAATATGAATAATGTCATCAGAAGAAGGTTATTTCAGAATGATAGTGAAGATATTGTTGCTGGACCAATGCTGAGAAGTCTAATGTTTTAAGTGTGTTTCATAAATAGCCTCGGGTGGAACAAAATAAAGCAATGACATCCTTTGACACAGCTATATAAGAATAGCATAAAACAAACATAAAGTTCATAAAAGAATGCAGAAAAAAGTATGTGGGAAGAAAACTAACAGCAGGGGTCCATCATTCCATAAATACGAACCATTCATTCCTCAACCTATTGATGAACCTGCTACTGAAGATGAACTTAAAATAAAACCTGCATCTTACCCTCAACCTACTACTAAACCTAAACCTAAACTTCATCTTCAATCATAGCCTCAACCTAAACCTAAACTTTAGCCTCAATCTCAGCTTCAACCCAAACCTAAACTTGAGCCTTAATCTCAGTCTTAACCTAAACTTCAAGCTCATCCTCAATCTGAACCTCGCCTCAATCACAAAGACACATCTATATCTGATAACGCATCCACTCTTGAGCCACAAATCATCAAAAGAGACTACAAAAACTCAAGCCACCAGTCAGTAATAACATAAATCTAAATGTTTAACTCATTACTCTTACAAAACAAAAAAAAAATTGTTGTTCAAACAATCCTTATCTCATCAAACACCAATAATTGGACCATAATTTGACTATAGCCATACTCAATACTTATGGACCTCTATTGATTTAAGAAATACCGTCTAATGAAGCTACTACACACTTTGAACATGAGGCCCTAGACAAAGCTAATGATTATGACACTATTCTTTCCACCTCTCACAATGTAGTGACCATGTATGTGACTTTGACGTTAAGGATGCTAATGACTTTTATGAGTTTCCTATGATGAATGATGAGGATGACATTGAAGTTGATAAGGAGGCAGTTGATCCATCATTATTTCAATTTTTCAAGGATTGTCTTTCACGACCATTTTTAGAAGATGTTATCCCTACAGGACCTCATGCAAAAACGGCCACACTACCCAAAGAAAACTTAGCATCGCAAGTTGACCAAGTACAATCTTCCAAAAGAAAGTTAAAGCCGCCATTATCTCCGAAGAATGCAGTCAAAGCTTCACAAAAAGAAGCTAATAAAAGAAAGTTTGCATCTGTCAAAGTAAAGGCTTATAAGAGGTAAGCAAGTAAAAAATAATGTGCAGTTGTTCCAAGGATGGTTTGATATAAGAAAGCAAAGAAAACAAAAAAAAATGCAGTGGATTCAGAGCATGTGATGAGTAGGCCCAAAACAACAAAAAAATAAGAAGTCAAGCATGAATATAGATGATAGTGTTGGTCCATCATAAAAAACTATTTACAGTAATATAAGTTATCAAAAGTAGAGGATGATTTCCATGTATTTTCTGAATTAGAGGATGATATTAATGATGGAGAATCTAGAGAACACGAGACTCAATATCATAAGGATGAGCATGATGCTAATAACGACGTATTATAATGATATAAAAGTGACAACGTAAATTACTGGCTAATGTCATATTTAAAAAATGAACACCCTTTTAGCCGAATGTCTCATGTGTTGGGTGGTGAAATGTTTAAAAATGAACAAGAACCTATTGAATTTAGAGTTGGATAAGTGTTCAAAATTTTTTAATCTTTTGCATGGGCTATAAAGGATTAATGCATACAATAAGGTTTCAAAGGTATAAGAATTAAGTTTGAGAGAAAAATAATTGTGTGCAAATGTTATGTAGACAAATGCCCTTTCAAAGTACATGCATTTGGACAATGTTTTCAAATCAAGACCTTACACAGCATACACACATATAAGGGTCTTGTGAAAAATCCAGAAATTATTGTTAGCTGAATTATAAACACATATAAGAATAAAGTGATAATTGATCCAAAAATTACTATAGGCAGTTTTGTTGATGATATTACAACAATGTATGGAGTAGAGATAAATCTCCAGAAATTTTACAGAGCAAAGAAAAAGACATTGGATTCAGCTGCTGGTGAAGATCATGTTAAAAGTTTTAGACAACTTTGGAATTATGCTCAAATCATCAAAAAAAAAATGCCAAGGGCTTTAGCATTGCTTAAAGTAACACAAAAAGACACACCTGCAGATAAGTGCAGATTTTCGATGTTCTTTTTTAGGTTTCCAAGTCTTAGAGATAGTTTCAAGGAGGGGTATAGGCTATTTATTGGGCTGGATGATTGTCATTTAAAAGGCCTCCTTGAAGGTCTTTTACAGTCAGCTATCACATTGATAAAAATCAAGGTATTTGTACAGTTACAATGTATGTTTACAAGTCTGAAAACATTAAAAGTGGGACCTAGTTTTTAGGGCATTTACAAGAATATTTAGTTGATACAAGATAGCTTGCCTTCATGATTGATAAGCAAAAAGGTGTACACTGTAGCAATGACAGATATACAAAATATTGATCCGAATGCATTTGAGTGGCTGAGAAAACTGAACCCTAAGTATTGGTCAATCTATACTTTTAATAATTTTGTCAAATATGATCGTACAACAAATAATATGGCTAAAAGTTAGAATGCATGGATTGGTGAAATGAGAAAGACACCCATAATTACTTTGGTGGGGCACATAAAGAAAAAGATGACCAAAGTAATAAATGATAGAAAAGTTAATTATTTACAATGGAAAACTAATGTTCCTGCCTTCATCAACAACAAAATAAACCAAACACTAAAGAAATGGAGGAAACTTAGGGTTACACCAGCAAATGAGGTGTTCTTTGAAGTTGAATCTCCAACAAAGTCTTAGGTTGTCAATTTATAAAATCATACATGTGACTATAGGTTGTGGCAAATTAGTGGCTTATCTTGTAGGCACGCAATACCTTATATAGCTTATTGTTAGTTGATTTGTAATCAAATGCTATTGATGCCAATGTGCAAGCGTACACAACAAGTAATAAAGTGATGAATATTCAAGATCGCCTCCACAGGGATTAATGTTACTAGAAATGCTCCAGCAATCACAATAGTGTCATCTACCTTTATTCCGAGATGAACAAATGTAAAGTTGGTTACTACTGAAATTGATAATCGTGAGAAAATAAAATGAAATAATGTAGCGATGAAATAAATTAAATAAAATGTGTCGAAGAATCAAATGAAAATAAGGTAGTTGAAAGATCAAACTCTCTGGTAGTGTCGTTAAGGTGCACCAAATTTAAAACCTTACCACTAATATAAATAATTAGTACAGAGCGAGTAAGGATCGATCCCATAGAGACTATGCTAGTTATATTTATTATTAACTCTAAAGCAAGATTTGAAATAAAATAATAGTGGTAATAATAAGAGTAATAATAATATAAATTAATCTCAGTAAAGAAAATGCCAATTATAAATAAAAATGGGGTTTATGAATTTTTAACTAAATAGTAAGAAGTAAAGAAATTAAAACTACGAACAAGAATTTAATAAAAACTCTAATTAAATGAGAAAGAAATAATAATAATGAAAACTTTGGTTAAAGGATCATTCGCCACCACCAAACATGCACATAATATATCAATTCTATTATCAATTTATATTGAAACTATCAACCGTAGAATGATAATCTTTCCTTAGTGTGTTGTTAGGCAAAACAAGCTCTTCACATAATCTCTAACCATTAAATAATTTAAAACAAGCCTTTAAATTTAAGATAATGGAAGCATTAAACAAATAAAGATATTAGGTTGATCTAGACAATAAACACACAAGCTCGGATTATTTAACCTAGGTTATGTTCTTCAATTGAAATCACTAATTCCAACCTGCTACTAATAATTAAAATATCAAGACAATTACGGATCAAGAATTTTAATCTAGCAATAAAATTTATTCAAATCCTATCTAATTGGCCACTCAAATAAAACAAGAATAAACCATGAACATTAATTATAGAATAACATAAACATTCTCAATTAAATAAATTGAATGATAGAATTTAAATTTAATTGCATAGCATGTTTAGGGTTTTGAATTCACCCACAACCAAATAAAAATCTAGCCTAACATAATTAAATTGGGAATAAGAGAATTGATAAAACCAGTTATGGAGATTAATTCAAACGGCTGCCTTTGCTTCAATTTAATTCCTTCCGGCGTCTCCCTTGTTTTTTTTCCTTCTTGCGGCTGCAATCTCAAATTCTCTTGCTGCCGATTCTCTCTGCCCGAATTGCGTCTGCACTCCTTCTATTTCCGTCCAGCGGCTCCTCTTCTCCAAAAGCCAAAACTCCCTTTTATAATCATTGAAATGGACCCCACCTCTTAAATCCTAAAGCCAAAAGGCTTACCCTTTTATTTGCTTTAGCTCTCACACGTGCCCACCATAAGCCATAAATTGTTTCCTCTTTTAATTGCTCAACACGGGCCCACTTATGCAAAGCCTAATCAAGCTTCATTTAATGTGCTGGCCACTTTTAAAGCTAATATCACTTTCTCCTCTTTGTCCGCATGTGGATGATGAATGCATTTGTTGAGTTCGGTTTCATTGGCTTGAATTAACATGCATATAAGCATAATTGCTTCTAAGTTAATTAATCTTTAATGCTCACAAATTGAACTCCTTTATGCTCTTTTTTATCCATAATCTCCAATTAATTTCCTATTCAATAAAATAATTTAATTAATTAAAAATAACAAATAAAAATAACTAGCAATTATTTAATAAAGGGTAAAATATGTATATTAATTAATTCCTTATTTAATTAAAAATTAACTAAAATAACTAGAATATTTAAGATCAAAACAAGAAAAAGATAGAGAAATTAATAACAAAATATATGGAAAATATGCACTTATCACTCTCTTTATGGGCTGACTGCTTTTTATCAAGTTAACACCAGTTGCTACAACAATTTCTATAGCACTGAGCAGAACTATTTTGCATCCTCAGCTGTCATATATTGGACTTCTCATACCCTTAAGTATCTTAGCAATGACCAGTTGCTATTCTACCTATGGCATGACATTATGAACATCTATTCTCTCCACCCTACAAGGTGAGTACCTATATCTAGTTTGTCACAAATCTTAACTTCAAGTATGGCCCTTATGGGATTCAAGATAAACTTAATCCAGGAAACTTAAATTAAGATCAAATATTACTCTAATAATATCCACTAAGACAAGCCATTTTGTGGCTTTATCTTAACTTAAACCATTAAATAGGTGGTCAACCAAAATAACAATTATAATAATAGCTATTAGAGTAAAATGCTACAGCAATTATATAGCAACTCATAAGAACAGTAAAAAACCCATTAGATTGTTTGTCACTCAACTACATGCAACTTTAGTTCATATTTTGAAAGAGAAAAACAAACAGCAACAGATTGGTCACGAAATACATTAGTTCAATCAAAGAGTGAAGAAATGTATAAGTTGAGAATGGCAAAAAGTGAATCCAAATAACTCTGCTAGACTCTTCAATGATGCTGCATCTGTTCCCTTGAATTTTTATCTTCTTCTTATTTTTCTCTCCAATTTCTCCAATGATAATTCCTTGTCGCCATTTTATGTGATGTGCGCCTCTTTTTATAACTGAAAACTAGGGTAAACAAAAGCCTCGGGCGTACATGAGTCAAATTAGGAAACTGCAGATTGCAATTCTGCAGCTAACCCGCGCTAAGTTTTCTCCTTCATTGTTCCAAAATTGCTACAGCAATGGTCGCTCCAGCAACGGCTGTAACACTGCATTGTTCCCGGTTGTGTTTCACTTCTTTTGTGGCCATATTATTTCTTCTTCTTGTTATCCTAATATCTCAGCCTCCTTTCATGGATTATAACTTCTGAAAACCTACAATTATGCACATGTTTTGAGCACAAATTACTTTAAATCAAGCAAAACTTATTAAGACTAAACTAAAATGGATGTTTATAAAAAAATAACCAAAATTTAATAAAAACACATCATTTACTCTCTAAGTGGCCTTGATTTAAGTCTAGAATTGCCATAATAACTCTCATTTCATAGAGTTATCACTTATATGAAGGGTACTTACGAAATGTTTGTTACTCTTTATTATACAAAGAAGGCATATTTAAGATGTTACTAAGTATGATTCATCTCTTAGCTAACAAATCTAAATGGCCACACATAGAAAATCTTGCCCCCAAATGTTCAAATACCATCTGGCAAGCCAGAACATGTAGAAACAAAGAGGTTTATGAACCATCAGCTCATAAGAGAAGATTCATTATATTCTGCAAATTATATGGAGTTATTGGCTATAATAGAATATGTTGCCTTGTAGATCCAGCTAATGCACATAAGAATACAAGGAACATGGTCGTCAGGCAATGGTTAAAAAATGCAATAATATGAAATTATTTGATATTTCTTTTTGTTTATGCACAAATTAAATGCAAATGTCCTTTGGTTTTCGCTTTATGTTTGAAGAAACATAGGACAACATTGGCAGCAGGTCCAAGCTCAGGTGCATCATTTGTAGGAGCCAACGTCGCCAGGAACTTACAAAATTCTAGCATTGCTGCCAGTGGCTCCATGCCTGTTGGATCAATTAATAATAGTGCTTCTATTAGTGCATCTTAGCCTAGTGGATCTACATCAGGTCCATTATTTTTTTTTAATTTTTAGTTTGTAACTGATACTTATAATGATTGTTCACCATTTTCAACATTTATTAACTTCAAGTTTTGAAGTTGAATTTTGGTTGAGGAGTCAATTGAAGTATGTCAATTTAGTTGAGGGTAAATTAAAGTTTATCCTCAATATCTTAATATATTTTTTTTTCAATTAATCCTAAAGGCACAACAGCTCGGCCCTCAACTTTGACATCAACACAAAAATGCTAGATCAAGCAGCAATGCATTTAGCAACTAGGAGAAATGTAGGGAACGCAACAAGAAAGAAAGAAACAACGATGCTGAAATGCAAGTTATGCAACCCAAGAGGGGGTGAGTTGGGATTTTAAATATTATGCTAAACAATTCGTACAACAATTTAATATATTGCCTTAATCAAATCAAAAACAATAAATTTAATAAAACACAATAATAAAATAGTAAGGGAAAAGAGAGCAAACACAATAATTTTTACGTAGTTCGGCAATCCTTGCCTAAATCCACGCCTCCAAGACAACCAAGCTCGAGGATTTCACTATCCAAGTCTTTCAAGGCTTCAAGTTCATTACAATTGACTTCAAAGGTGTCAATAAACCTTTACAAC
The DNA here is from genome assembly GCA_030449895.1 of Citrus mangshanensis. NCBI lineage: Eukaryota > Viridiplantae > Streptophyta > Magnoliopsida > Sapindales > Rutaceae > Citrus > Citrus mangshanensis. The sequence goes on from JASUUJ010000081.1 coordinate 35,016, forward strand.
CAAAAGATTATCTCTTAATCTCTTCACTCAAGTGTTTCTCACACTTATACACTCACAAATTTGATAAAGAAAATGGAAACTACAATAAACAACTCTCTTTTAGAGTGAATCTACAAATAATAGCACAATGATGATTCAATATATGATGATTTGCGAAATGGAAGCTCAATATATGTTTTATACAATTGTTTATGCTTGCAAAAATCTTTAAATTGAGGTTGGAGTTGAGTTTTTATAATTAAAGCCCGAAAACTAGCCGTTATAGCTAAATTCCAGCTCTCAAGCGGCTAGCTGCTCATTTTTATCCGGCTCGCCGCTCTAGAACAGTGATATTACCGTTAAATTTGAATTTTGCTACAGTACCACTGTCAATTTAGTCCAAATTTTGAAAATATGAGATTTTCCTCCGGTGGTTAGTCGCTCACTCTCTGTCCAATTTTGGATGTTTACATTCGGGTCCTTAAACTTTCATAAATTATAGTATGGCCCAAAAAGTTTTAAATATTTACAAATAGGTCCAACTCCAGAATTCAAAACAATACTTATTAAAATCAAAGATTATCTTGAAAAATAACTAACTTCATAAAATACTTAGCTTATACTTGTAAAACCTTTAGTTTATGAAAAATGATGATTTATTAAATAAAATCTTGAGTTTCTCAAATGCTAAACCAAGCATATATTAAATCGTACCAGCTTTACAAGAATTGTCGCAATAATGAGTCTGTTGAGCTCTAAACTTTATTCTTGATCGCGCTGTTGTCTGTTGAGTGTCTTGAGCTTGATTTCACGTGATTTACTTCCTCGTCAATAATATCCTTTAAGAAGTAGTGAAATGTGAAATACAATATTTTTCAATTTACTTAAGACACGTGTTTGTCATCAATAAAATTACAATATGTGTAGCCCTTTAGGCTAACAACAACTAGGAAAAGATTATGTTGATCCATTACCTAGGACCTCTATAGGAGGGATTCTCACTAGAGAAAGTTTAACACCTTCAAGGGTTACTCCTCAATTTGCACTTGGAAGATTGAGGGACTCGAATGGCAAAGGCAAAGCAGTGCTTAAAAGTGGCTGGTAAGCATCTTATCCGATTGAATAAGCTATATATTTTTCTCTCAAATATTGTTAATTGTACTCTAAATTATTTTCTATTGATGTCCTCTTGTGTTTTTGGGCTGTAAACTTGTGTTGCAGAGGCTGTCAGATCTAGGCAAAATAAAGTAGAGGTACCATCAAACTTTTGCTTAATATTATCCATCTAACCACTTTTTACGAATTATTTAGAAAAAGAGCAAAAACCAAAATTTCTTACAATTATAACCATATACATTTATTTTTAGAGTGTGTTTGACACATTATATTATATTGTACTGTATTAGTTGTGTTTCATATATTAAGGTGCATTACATTAAGCTTTAAACAAAAAAAAAATTACAGTAGTTTGTACTACATTATATATAACAATATTTTATTTTATTACTATATATTAATATTAATATTAAATTAATTTTATTTAAATTCATGAATATTTTATTATTTTATTATTAGTTATATTTAATTAATTATTGAAATTTACTATTAAATAATTTATTTTTAACTTTCGTACATTAATTACTATAATATGAAAAGATTAAAAAAATGTAATATAATGTAAATTATTGGGAGATTGTCAAATTTATCTCTTCTTTAAAATTGATATCTACTACTTATCTACACTGTTTTCAAAATAAAGAAGCAAGAGTTTTTTTTTCCCTCAAAACATACAAAATAGCATAGACAAAGAGAGCAGAAAGAAAGAACAAGTTTTGTTCCAACAAATACATAAGGATAATTGAATACCGAGGTCGAAAACTTTCAAGCTTTTAACTCCTATGCTGCCAAGAAGTACAGTACTAGAGTTGATTAATTCGGATCATAGGATGAGTTATTGATTTGAATATTTTTTTCTTCTGATAGCTACTGAAGTTATTTTTAGAATCCCACTACGTAATGTACCAAGGCTAGACCAATTGTTTCGGCATTATGAAAAGAGAGGGCTTATACTGTTAAAAGTGGTTGTCATGGGGCCTATTGGTTAATTAGTCAAAATCTTCTTCTTGTTCTTCTTTTACCACAGGTTGTTAGAAGCACTTATGGTGTTTATCTCTTCCTAGCAAAATTAAAATTTTCATGTGGCAGGCTTTGTTGAATATTTTATCTATAACAGATAACTTGTAGAGGAGAAAAATCCTTGATTCTCCCAATTGTCAGAGATGTCAATTAGTCAGGGAAGATGCTTTCTATGCCTTACTGTCCTATAAAAGGCCACTACTACAATACCCTGTAAAGGGCCACTACTACAATACCCGCATGTATCACATACATGCGGGTAATAAAAAGTTAAAAAATATATATGGTGGCAGCCAAACATTAAAAAAAAAAAACTTGGAGCAACTGGTAAAGAGTAACTGGTTGCTCTTTAAATGAATATTATATTATAAAATAATATAATAATAAAATAATTATTATTTTAATAATAAAGGCAACATAATAATAAAAAATTAGTTTCAAGTTTAATGGTCACAGAATCAAGTTAACGGTAGGTGTTTCATATTTATTGGTCCATTAATTACATGATTTTCGGGGTTACAAGTTAATGATCCCAAGTTCCATGTTCATTGCTCTAAATTTCAAGTCCCTTTGGTTTCAAGTTTAATGGTCCCAGTTTCAAGTTAATGGCAAATATTTCATGTTTATTGGTTCATTAATCGATGTTGCAAGTTAATGATCCCAAGCTTCATGTTCATTGCCCTCAATTTTAAGTTCATTTAGTTTCAAGTTTAATGGTCTCAGTTTTAAGTTAATGGTAGGTGTTTCATGTTTATTGGTCCATTAATTGCATGATTTTCGGGGTTGCAAGTTAATGATCCCAAGTTCCATGTTCATTACTATAAGTTTCAGGTTCCGTTGACTTCAAGTTTAATGATCTCAGTTTCAAGTTAATTGTAGGTGTTTCATGTTTATTAGTCCATTAATTGCATGATTTTCGGGGTTGCAAGTTAATGATCCTAAGTTCCGTGTTCATTGCTCTAAATTTCAAGTTCATTTGGTTTCTATTTTAATGGTTCGAGTTTCAAGTTAATGGTATGTGTTTCATGTTTATTGGTCCCTTAATTGGGGCTGCAAGTTAATAATCCCAAGTTTCATATTCATTGCCCTCAGTTTCAAGTTCATTTGGTTTCAAGTTTAATGGTCCCAATTTTAAGTTAATGGTAGGTGTTTCATGTTTATTGGTCCATTAATTGCATAATTTTCGGGGTTTGCAAATTAATGATCTCAAGTTCCATGTTCATTACTTTAAGTTTCAAGTTCCTTTGATTTCTATTTTAATGGTCCTAATTTCAAGTTAATGGTATGTGTTTTATGTTTATTAGTCCATTAATTAGGGTTGTAAGTTAATGATCCCAAGTTTCATGTTCATTACCCTCAATTTCAAGTTCATTTGGTTTCAAGTTTAATGGTAGGTCTTTTCATGTTTATTGGTCCATTAATTGCATGATTTTTAGGGTTGCAAGTTAATAATCTTAAGTTCCATGTTCATTGCTTTAAGTTTCAAGTTCCTTTGGTTTCTATTTTAATGGTGTTAGATTAAAGTTAATTTTCATGTTTATTGATCCCTTAGTTGCATGATTTTCGGGGTTGCAAGTTAATGATCTCAAGTTCCATGTCCATTGCTTTAAGTTTCACGTTCATTTGGTTTCAAGTTTAATGGTTCCAGTTTCAAGTTAATGGTAGGTGTTTCATGTTTATTGGTCCATTAATTGCATGATTTTCGAGGTTGCAAGTTAATGATCCTAAGTTTCATGTTCATTACCCTAAGTTTCAAGTTCATTTGGTTTCAAGTTCATTTGGTTTCAAGTTTAATGGTCCCAATTTTAAGTTAATGATATGTGTTTCATGTTTATTAGTCCATTGATTGCATGAATTTCGAGGTTGCAAGTTAATCCCAAGTTCTATGTTCATTGCTTTAAGTTTCAAGTTCCTTTGGTTTTTATTTTAATGGTCTCACTTTCAAGTTAATGGTAGGTGTTTCATGTTTATTGGTCTAATAATTGGGGTTGCAAGTTAATGATCTTATGTTTCAGGTTCATTGCCTTCAATTTCAAGTTCATTTGGTTTCAAGTTAAATGGTCCGAATTTCAAATTAATGGTAGGTCTTTCATGTTTATTGGTCCATTAATTGCATGATTTTCGGGGTTGCAAGTTAATGATCCCAAGTTCCATGTTCATTGCTTTAAGTTTCAGTTTGGTTTCTATTTTAATGGTCCCAGATTCAAGTTAATGATAGGTGTTTCATGTTTATTGGTCCCTTAATTGCATGATTTTTGAGGTTGCAAGTTAATGATCCTAAGTTTCATGTTCATTGCCCTCAGTTTCAAGTTTTTAGTTTTAAGTTTAATGGTCTCAGTTTTAAGTTAATGGTAGGTGTTTCCTTTTTATTGGTCCATTAATTGAGTAATTTTCGGGATTGCAAGTTAATGATCCTAAGTTCCATGTTCATTGCTATAAGTTTTAAGTTTCTATAGTTTCAAGTTTAATGATTTCAGTTTCAAGTTTATGGTAGGTATTTCATGTTTATTAGTCTAATGTTTCATGTTTATCAATTTTTCAAGTTTCCATTTCTTTCACATTTAATAATAATAAAAAATCTCAGCCATTCGATCTACTCCAATTTAATCTAATGGTTATTTTTTATGCATGTATGAGATACATGCATGTACTGTAGTAGTGCCCCTATAAAATAGGTTGAAAAGTATGGAAGAATTCAACTTTAGCTGTTGTTTTAAACAATAACTCTTTCAGTGACTTCTATGTACTCTTTGTACCTACACTCTTTATTATCTAAGGAGAAATTTCAATGTTTTCTGGTTCTACCTTTGGTCAATTTGAGATAAAGAAATCTTGCTCTTGCTCATAAAGGAAGGAATGATACTTTGAGTACTTTGGTAGGGGTTGACAGTTTAATTTAGACTTATAGGGATGCTCAAAATACCTATGTTACACCATTTGAAGCATCTCTAATAAGTAAAGAAGAAAAATAGTCTCCTCTTGAAAATAACTGGTTTAAGTTGAATTCAAACGCAGCAATCAATGAGGCTAAAAGTTTTTATTGGGCTTGGAGTTTATGGTTGCTTGCTTCAATACATAGAAGATACTTGTCGAGTGATATTGAATTTGCGGAACGATATTGGAAGGCCAAGTTGGTAGTGGATTTGGGGCTTACTACACTTGCGATTGAGTTAGATTCAGCTAATGTCATTAATCTTATATCAGAGAGAATTGTTAGCAATTTGAAGATTGATTGACTTATATTTGATATTACAAATCAATTGACTTATATATGATATTAGAGCTCTCATTTGTAACAAAGTCTGTTTTTAGTGAAACATGTACCAAAGTCTTGTAACTCAATGACCCACAATGTTGCTAAAATGGCTCTCGGTCGATGTGCGTCCTTAAATTGTAATTCTATTAAGGAAAGGTAACAAAAACAAGAAGTTAGAAAAATTAAACTAGCTGCAATCCGTAAGAATCAAATTTCTTATAAGGCCATACAGGTGAAAACAGAAAATGAAACTCAAACAAACACAGAAAAAAGATAAATACCTAAGAGATAATGGTTGACTTGTTTAGAGAAGTAATCTGCCAAATAGCAACCACCATTATAGTCCATTGATGCCCAATCAAATTCTTCAATTCATGGAGTTTATAATTGTCTGCAAATTGGTTTCCGGTCAATTAAGACCAACCAAATAAAGGAAATTATAAAAGAATTTGAATTCATCTCCTTTCCACCCTCCTTTCCTGTCAACCAAACATCACCTATTATAGTGAGAGAAAGATTATTTGATTTGGCTGGGCTCTATAGACTATAATCCGCCTCAATTCATTCTTAAGGGTGTTTCAAAATTTCTGCATTTATCCCAAAAAAAAAAAAAACCTTAATCCTTGTGATCAATGGTGGTTTTATGATACAAGTATATAGATAAATAAAATTCTATAAATTACTAAACTATATATGGATAAATAAAATTCTAAACTATAATGAATAATGACCTTAATTACTTTCAAAGATGAATTCAATAAATCCCTTCATACTTGCTAGAAAAATAATGATCTTCCCAAACTATATAATGAATAATGACCTTAATTACTTTCAAAGATGAATTCAATAAATCCCTTCATACTTGCTAGGAAAAGAATGATCTTCCCAAACTTTTCCTTTTCCTTCATCCTTGTGTGTTCATGCTTCAATTAAAGAACACTTTTGTTTTCATTAATTCTTTTTAAATTCTTGACCAAACCAGTAAAAATTGAGGATTGATCTAGTACTTTGCAGTAACAAAACCTATTTTGGTGTTACAAGCAACAGTTACTTGCCGGTCAGCTCTGTACACGTTGAGGTCAACATTGGTAGCTAAACGAGTCTCCTTGTAGAGTGATCATCAATAAGGGATTTGCTCATTCGCGGAACTTCTTGAACATCACTAGATCATCAATCCTGCTGCCAGCCTGATCTCTAAACTTCAATTAAATGGCTGAAAGTGATTTGGATTTCTGGGGAAAATGGTTTCATCGTCACTCCCTTGTCACTGCTGCCTTTGCTGGCGCTTCTTTTTCGCTTTCAAATCGACAACAATGATTGAAATGTTATCAGAACTGTTTCTGCCATATGCTATTTCTGTGAGATTATCAGCCACAACTTGTGCTGGCGAAACCTCGTCAACCATCAGGGACCTGCGTCGCCTTCTTAGCAAGCGGCGAGCTACCTCACCAACCTCTTCATTCGTCATGACATCCCAAAGTCCATCACTTGCCAAAATCAAACACTCATCCTCATCGGTCCTTGTCGTGAAAGTAATCTCAGGCACTGGAATTATACAAGGCCTTAGATACCGATCCCCTGAAAGAAGCCCTTAAGCAATGAGTGATGCAAGAATGAATCAATCATTTTTTTCCCCATTCCCCATGTATAGTTAGTGATTATAGTATTTTAATGACTTGAAATATAGTTAGTGATCTGAAATGATAAACCTAGTCAACTTATCAAATGCCTCAAATAACAATGGAGAACAGGATCTAAGTTTCCAACCACAACATGTGATTATGAAATGAACATGGTGTGGTGACGATTATGCTATTTCCAGATTTAAGTCGATGTGGAGAAAACCTTACCAGGGTAGACATGATGATAGCTTATCAAAAGTCAGCGACAATAACATACTTGTATATATTCAACTTCTTTCAGAAAAAGTGAAGGAATATGAGACCTTGGGAAGTTAGGAAGAAACTTATGGATTGATTAGCTATCAAGAAAATGAATAAAGGGAATGGTAATGATATTATACAATTAGCATTCTATACTTCATAGGGACTTGCATGGTCCCGATTATTTATGATGCATTGGCCCCAACAGATTATCACTCAAATTCAGTACCAATGGAATAAAGAAAGAGGGTAGATATATATGATGGTGGGGGAACAGAACGTACATACACTATTTCGATCCCCCATGCTTCAATAATTACTAAACAAAGAAATCAGAAACAAAGTAGAGGAATAGAGATAAAAGGAAACCTATAGCTCTGGACATGGCAAGAACTCCGAAAACCCTAGCACCATTCCAATTTATGACTCTCCCTCCAGCTCCTTCGATTCTCTCGAGTTCGTCCTGTCTATCAGGCTGTAAAATCAACAAGCAGAATACGTCTTCAGTCCTCTTAATGAAATAAAATCTTAACAATACTAACAGAAAACCTAATCTGTGACTACAAGTGGTTTCCTTCATTATATTCTTTTGATCAGCCTCTTTAGACGGTTATGTACTACTCAGATTTTAAGTGATGCCTTAGATCGTTTTCTAAAACAAAATTGCTCCATACACATTTAGATATCTGTCTACTGAAATATAACATGAACATAATATCTAACAATAGAAGTAATTGGCATAGAGATTATGCAATCCTATCTACAACAATGTGTAAGTAAAATAAAGAATGCTAAGTCCTAAAAATTAAAAAGGGATGTGAAAAAGAGAATCTGATATGACCTTCTGATCAACAGTCAATGGGATTGTTTCAGTCCCGCGACAAAGCACAGCCCTCGAGTCGCCACAGTTGGACGTAATAATCTGGCAACCAGAGAGAACCACAACAACAGCAGTTGATCCAACCATTTCAGGAGCTGCTGCCTCTGTCAGAACCTCGTTGTCTGTCCTTTCGAAACCGCTAGAAAATGCAACTTCCCATCTCCTCTGCCAATCACTACAAAACCTTTCTCGATCCCATTCTTCAGCTATCACTTCGTGCATCCGCTCGGCACAAAATTTAGCCACCTAAATATCGTCTAAAAGGTTGGCATCAGCTTGTCAATTTTACATGGTAATGACACATCAACTTAGGATGCAAAGGTTCCTACACCACATAATTAATTTAACATGTCCAGAACGCAACATTATTGTTTTAATCAAATGTTGATGCATCCCTTATCTTCTTTTCTTTTCTTTTCTTTTTAACCCATAAACTGCTCCACCAATTAAAACAAGACAAGAACAATGATATACAATTACTTATACAATTTATTTCATCATTTATTGCAAGCATAAAGAAGGACGAGTTAATAAGAAAGTCAACTCTAAAATCATGTAAGTGAATGCAAGGAACATAAAATGTAACTTACAGAGAACCTAACAAGAATTCTAGCATATCAACGATGATTTTTTGATAGAACGGTATGCGCCAGGTTACAACAGCTTCACCAAACACTTGGCCGCATGAAAATGACATCAAAACCTTAAAATCTTTGGCTCATCGAGAAATTTTTTAAAAAAAAAAATTGCAAAACAAAATAAAAACAGTAGGGCAGGCGACAGGCTTTTTTTCATTCGTACCAGCCAGCTGGCGTACAGTTGAACCAATCAAAAGTCAAAATCCACGTTCTAAAGAAATAAAGGGCACCACCGTCCAGCACGTGCACCGCAAGAAAGATTTAGACCATCAGATTTGATAGATTCCAACAAAAACGGAAGGATCCACAAAACTTCAAAATTGTGGACGTAAATTTCTCTCTTACTGTTGGGGTATTTACCACTTCCAATAATAAAAGTAAAAAAATTGAACCATGATATAAGAGATTTGAACTCAATAGAGATCTCTGATTATAAATATGCATTCTATTCTAATTTTCAAGTATATATATACATAGATATAAGAGTTATTCTCTTGCGATGCTACTAACAAAGTACGGATGTTCTAGTTATAATATATATAGACACATACACACACATATTATATATATTATTTTTTTAAAAAAAAAAAGATAGAGGGGGAAAGAAATTGCCAATTTAAAAAGAATTTCAAAAGTTGTGAATGAAATGAACAAATTAATTCCATTGAATTTTGATTGGGTTCTGCTGATAGTAACGGCCGGTGATAACGCGTCCGTGACTGTGTCGGTAACTATGACGCACGTTTCTATGACGCAAGTGACACAAAGTTCCACACGACTCAGTGGCACCTAAAATTAATAAATAGTATTGGCACGGATTTCAATGACACGTGTCTCAGTCTCTGTAAAGAAAATGAAGGTTCGAATAAAATTTTTAAAATTTTTACAAACATAAACCAAAGATTGTGTTACACGTGTCAGACCAGTTCGGACAAACTATTGCAATCTATGAAAGAGACGGAATAATTTCACATAATGTTGCCAAAAAATAATAATTTATTTTTAAAAAATTGGCTATCTGGCTAATAGCAATAATGCTCATCCCCGAGAATGCTGGTGCTAATAGTTTTTAATTTTTCCATGAAGTCACAGCTCTAGTAGGAACCAATTATTTGATTTTCCCGGTGCCAATAATTTCAATTTTTTAAGTTAGTGGACAGGATTAAACTAACAAAATTTTGAACAGTTTGTACCTGCGAGCCACCGTGACCGTCATAGACGCCAAAGAAATGGATGGGAGAGATCTCGCCGCAGGACCTGGAACCAGGAGCCGTACAACCACCTACGTGATCGCAAGTGCGAGACATGAAACCGGGCATGACGGTGACAGCATCCTCCATCTCCCTCCGTCTACCAATCACAGATGTTAAACCCCAGGTAACTCCTTTATTATCCCTCCCCACACACTTCAGCCTCGCCGTCGGCGTCACCGCCACCGTCAACTCACCGATGGAAGGAATGGAGTCCACCAGCCTCGGAACCACTGTTTCCTCGACAAGAATCGCTGGAATCTCGCCGGAGCTTGCGGAGATGTCCCCGGAGCTAGTCGTGCTCCTGGAATCGTCGGTGCTTAGTACAAATGACAAGCCTGAACTCGCCGATGCCAAGTCCGTGTCAGCGACCAAGTCGAATCGTTCGAGTTGCTCTTCTTCTCGCTCTGAAAGGGGTTCCATGTAGTGACTGTTCAGAGAGAAGGCGAGAAAGGAGAGAATTGAATGAGATAATAAAAGAAGAGAGAAGTAAACTGATAAAAGAGCGACACGTAATAAGGAAAAAAGAACCATTGATTGTTGATTATTGTACAAAAAGGAAAAAAATAAAAAGTCGTACTCATTTACTTTTTGTTCAACCGCCACGTGTTATTTTCTTTTTATTTCTTTTGTTATGGTCGAGGTTACGCACCACTTTCATAATTAACCGAGGAGAGTTTCTCTGTTGGGCGGTGTTTCCGAAGGGCAATGCACCCGCAATCTGCGGATTGAAGTGTCAACTTGCGAGCTGTAGATTGCGTGGCAACGAGTGATCGAGTTAGTCCAGCATTGTCCCAAAAATCTCTAATAATGTAGGAGATTATAAAGCGTTAATACGTGGCACGTTGAAAGAATGTGGAGCCTACCCATTCGGTAGGTAAAGATGATTTTGAGTGAAATTCTAACTCTAGGAATCTAGTGATCTGCCACGTTGAATATCTTATTTGAGATCCGACGGCCAGAATAAGCGGATCAAATCGTTTGAACTTTATTTACAATTAAAGAAAAGAATGGTGATTCACGGCAATAGATTGGGACCCAAAGAGAGACCCGGACTTGGCTACTCCTGTTAGTGGGGCCCAGCAGGTTTGAGCACGCAGCACTCCAAATCAAAAAGAGTCCAATCGGAATCGCTGCGATGAAATAGCACTCCATTGAAAAGCAAGACTTTTAGAATGGACACGTATCACTAAATCATGGATCGGTTCCTCCACTAGACTTGGATAAATGCACAAGAAGAAGACTCCTAAACGACGAAAGGACTAAATTACCCTCAAAGTGGGCAGGCGTGTATGTGATGTGGTGCTGGAGCCATACGTAACACGTTTAAAATTATTTTGTATAAATTGAATAAATAATATAGCATAACAGTTTCAGTTAAATGAAAACCTTATACTAATAAAATGAAATTAATTGAATTTGGAGGTCTAATATTTCTTAGTAAGCAATTACCAAAAGGACCACGTTGTCCTTTCCGTTTGTAAGCTAGTAAGCTACCATATGTTTAAATGGTAAGCCTATTTAAACTTATGATTTTTCTCACTAAACTCTCTTTTTAATTAAATTTTTTATTATTTTGCATTTGATGAAATTACCCAATTACTTTATTTTCTCTTTCTCTACATTTTCAAACTTTTAGGTTTAGATCCAACGTTTTAGTTTTTTTGGTCGGAAGATTCGGTGAAATAACAAATATCTAGATTAGGTAATTAATCATGAGACCTAATCCATTTGCGGCAATTTCTTGTTATTGACTTACTGTTTAAAAGCACTCAATATGTTTGTTGATAAGTATTATTATTATTATTATTATTATTTGCTAGCTTGTTGACAAGAAATTTAAACTCGCAATACTAATCAGCTTGATATCTAACTTTGCTTGGAAAATCAGAAATTAAGATCCAGTTAATTATTAGTTAATGTACCCACGTGTCACAAGCTTGCGTATGAGAATATTCTACCAAATCTAACTTGGTTTAATGCAATCTTTAGATTCTTAGCTGCTGGCCGGCTCAATGATAATTTAGCTGTGGAAAGGATGTTCTTTCTTTCTCGACTTGGTAGTTGGTACCAGAGCAACCTAGATTTAAATTTTTATAATAAGAAACAATTTATTCCTAGTATTTGTAGCAATGATCAAATTTCAAATTCTTCGATCGAAAGGGAAAAAAATTATTTCAAGACTTAGTCTAAATGAAACGTAGCAAAATAATGACGTTGATGATCAAAGACACCCTTATCACATATGATTTGCTTCTATTTTTATTTTCTAAAGGATCGCTTTAAGTAGTTATCGAAAAGTTTGATACCCACTAATACTAGTTAAAACATTCTTACTATTATTCTGGACTCGTTTGAAAATTATCAATAACAGTCTTATTATCATAATCACTGAAAACATTATTTTCTATGTATGCAACTAAGCAATCATTCGTCCAATTATCTTCCTTCGTTTCTTCACAATGTTCGTGGCCGAAAATGCTTTTCTAGTTGACGAAATGGAACAAAAGAAGAGAAAGAATTTTAATGGAGTAAAAGAGGGTTGTGTTGATCAAGGGTGATAAACGAGAGCTGAGTAACAGGGTTTTTTTTTTTTTAATTGGGAAAAGAGTAATGAGCAATATGCATGAGATTTGAGAGATAAGAAAAATCATTTTGTTAATATTTTAATTGAGTTGGAAAATATTAGTTTGTCTTCACTACAAAAGACAATTTATAAAATTGATTCATTTATTAATTTTTCTTTATAAAATTGCCCCCACTGAAAAATAATTATCTTAAATATTAACATGAAATTTTAAGATTTTTTTTTTAGTCAGGTCAATTGCCCACGCTAGCTAATAAGTATTTTTGCCCTTGCCTCTAGGGACTCGGTCGAATGCTTTCCAAGCGGTTTTATTTAGTTAAATACTTGAGTTCGAATCTCGAATAGGTTGGTTAAAAAATTAGTTTAAACTTTGCCCACTCATTGATCTTTGAAAAAAAATCCCCTTAATTCTACTAATTATCGATGAATATTCATAATTCATTTATAAAAAGCTGAATAATTTTACAGTAAGAGAATTCCTTACTTTAATAAAATAATGAACAAGTATAAAGATTAAAAAAAACACATATTTCATTACAGTACACGATAATCTGCACAGCATTAAAGGATCTTTTTTTTCCTTTTAGCTTGTCCCTTATTTTATTAAAGTTAAATAAAGTATTTCCTTATTATAAAATTACTCTAAAAATATATTTTCTTCAAAAGAGAAAGGGAAAAAAGAAAAAAAGGAAAAAATTACAAATAAAAGTCAAACACATTTGTGCCTTATTTAAGCTTGTAACAGAGCAAAAGATGTTTGGGTCTAATGCCTCTTTTAACACATTTGACCCATTGTCTTATGAGTGATACTAATAACACTAAGATCCTGTTTTGTATTAAGGCATTATAGGTTTTAAACTTAGTTGCTGTGAAAAAAAGAAGAAGTTATAATTATGAAATAAAAGTTAATAGTTTATACTAAGAATAATTTTGATAAAAATAATAAAGATATTATAAGTCATTATAAAAGTGATTAATCAAATTAACTTAATTTTTAAGTTACAGTAGTTATTGTTTACGAAGCACTTTAATGTCATATCTTTTAGCCTACAACTATCTAACCTTAATACCAAGTAAAGTCTAAGTTGCACTCTTGCATTTCATGAAAGTGCTATAACCGATGCATTTTAATAATTAATCCCAAAAAGTCTATCCAATCCTAGAATTATTCCTTACTCTCAAACATAACCTTAGGTTAAATACTTTTGAAAGAAAGGGAAGTTAACATGTTAAATACAAAACAAGAGGTCCCGCTCATTAGTAACATGCAAGCTTTTAACAGTGAAATCAAAGGGGTTATCATTAGTAACATTAATGGTTGAAACTCGACTCCCCTTCTAATAGGAGTTTATTCGACTCTCCTTCTAATATGAGTTTATTTGGCTTCAGTATTAAGTGAGGGTGGTTGTTCAGGTTTTGTCATACTAGAATCATGAAGGAGAGTCTCAATTGCTATCTAGTTATAAATATCAGTAAAGTTCTGATTGTAATATATCAGTATTTCAAAAAAAAAATCAAGAGGTTATCATTCGTAATCGTAACTTCATCAAAATAATAATAATAAAATAAAATAAAAAGACAATGAAACAACGACACATTTCTTGGGGGAATTTTGACTTTGGATTATCCATATATTAGTAGGCATTTATGGACAATCAACAACTATAAGATTAATAAATTAAAGGAAGTAAATCAATTACTCTATTCAAAAAGCACGTGACTAGATCTAACAGAGGGAATCTCATTTTTCCGGTCGAGTAATATTAGCGTATAAATAAATTTATATGAGATAACTAGATAAAACAAGTATTTTTACATCTTACTTTCTCTCGAATACATCACTAAATTGAAAGTAAGAATCTCTTTAATAGATACATAGTCGAAGTGTTCAAATATTCTGCTTATGAATGGTTGGAGATGACATGGAGAAGAAGGTAAATTCGAGCTATTGAAAGTGTCACAACTCATATTCTACAACAAGAATAACGAAATAGGTGAAACCTTGAATTATTTAATATACGGACTGTTGAAGTAAAAGATCATGTCATTTTGTTGTACTCTAATTTAGTTGGTCGTATCTAAGTTGGATCTTATGACGGTAATATGATTGTTACTGGATTGGATTCGGATCACCCGCGAACATGACAAGAAACGAGACGCCTGGCCTCGAGCTAATGATACCATACTTAATTATTTTTTCTTTTTTACAACCATTAAAACAGTTGACCGGGTCAGGCAAGCAACCCCAGCATTTAGTTAGAGTGGTGATATTTGGTGCTCTTATAATACTTTTCTACTCCCCATTAATTACTATTATGTTAATATCTATTTTTATCTTTATGTGAAAGGACTTAAAAGAATAAACTGCTTTTAAGTGCACCCACACTTAAGCTTATACATTTTTCAGAAACTACAATTTTTTCAAAAGAATCTAGAGAAGCTGCTACTACTTATTACATCATCCCATTCTGAATATTGAAGAAAAATATAAAATTTCATACTACAATATAAACTAAATTGAACACTTTGAAACATCAAAGCAAATAAATTTATTCATTCAGTAAAAATAACAAACACTTGGAAGATTGTTTACAACTATATCTCAATCCATAACAATTTCATACTACAACATAAAAGTGGCAAACGGGCCAGGCGGCACGTGGCACGGCTCGGGCGCAGCATGTGTCCGTATAACACGGCACAACACGAGCACATTTCGGCAAGGCATGCACATGGGTCAGATCGGGCTAAGATTTTTAAGCACTTGGGCTTTAAAAGCATGATACGATTAGCGATAGGCCAAAGCACTGCACTCGAAAATTCACGTAATAAACACGCTTCATCCGTGAACTAAAGTATATCAAAGTAAATTTTTTTAATAAAAAATAAAAATAAAATGTTATGATTTTACAAATATTTTAAAATTAAAATTTAATATATTTTATTAAATTAATTTAAGTCTTAGTTTTAAAAAAATTCTAATTGTTTTATGTTTATCATTTATTAAATGAATAAATAAATATCATAATTTTAATAAATAAAAGGGGGATTGCCACTTTCCCCCTACAGTAATTAACATATACCATTTACCCCCTACTGTTTTTATAATGGCCAAAAACTCTATGATAGCATAAGTTTACAATATTACCCTTATTTTTAATTACTCTTTTATTTACATTTATTATAAATTAAATAAATTACATGAATAGAAACTAAATAAAAAATTAAGTATTAAAAACAAGAAATATAAGTTTTGATATGAGCAAATAAATTAATAATAAATTTTTTTTCTTGTAATTATTTATTTTGTGAACCTTTTCTTATAATAAATATTTTGTAATATTTTAAAATTAAATGTAAAAAGTATAGGCAAAATATTTTATTATTTATCTTATAATAAATTTTTATTTGTCATTCAAATTTTCTTATAATAATTTTTTTATCATTTTATAATTACTTTCTTATATATTTATTATAAGAAAATTTTCACAAAATAAATAAGTACAAGAAAACTTTTTTTTATTATTTTTTCTCATATCAAAACATATATTTCTTGTTTTTAATGCTTAATTTTTTATTTAGTTTCTATTCATGTGATTTATTTAATTTATAATAAATATAAATAAAAGAGTAGTTGAAAATAAGGGTAATATTATAAACTTATCTTTATCGATTATAAAAACAACATGTTAATTAGGAGGAAATTAATCTCCTAAATAAAATTATAAATATCACGATTTTATAAATAATATATCAAAATTTTACAACAATTGTAACTTAGTTAACGAAGATATGTTTCATTTATGATTTTTGAATAAAATATTTTTCATATTTATACACAAAAAAAATAAAATTATGAACGTAATATTTTTTTATTTTTATAATAAATTAAAAATTACATTTTCATTCAATGTAGTTCAAGTTCAATTATAATATTAATAGTTCAAATAAAATTAGGTGTAATTTGCTTCATTACAATTCAAATAATATTGTTATGTTATAATTAAATTGGTAATTGTGAAATTAAATATTTAATATATAATTACGAAATTACGATAAACTAATAATAAAATATTAGTTGTTCTCTTAATAATTAATAAAAATTATTATTATTATTATTGTTGTTGTTGTTATGATTATTATTATTATTGTTATTATTAGATGGGCTAATGAGCTTGGAAAAGCACGTTACGCACATGGATTTGAAGAAAAAAAAAATTGATTGGCCTTTTTTAAGCATGGCATGCGTGAGCTCTTGCCGTGGACTGTATTGGGCTTAAAAAAAAATGGGTACAGTATGGTACGACCCACCAATTTGGTGGGCCCTCACAGGCCTTGGTTTGATGGCATAGCCGTTGGCCACCTTTACTACAACATTAACCAAATAGATAAGCTTTGATGTTTCAAAGCAAATAATTTATTCATCTAGTAAAAATAACAAACCCTTAGGGGACTGTTTACAACTATGCCTCAATCCGTAATTTCTCAATTTTGTAAACACTACAAAATCCCATATTAACATTCCATAAATGGAACCCACGAACTGCGATTGTAAGAAATAAGACACACGGCTGCATTAGCAAGAAATGCTAACTGAACGAGATCATAACTACAGCGCAGTTTTATACACGGTGCATGAAAAAAGATAAAAATTGTAAAAAGGATAAACTAGGGGTATGTTGAGATACAAAAATTAGTTATAAAAAATTTTATAGAGTTAATAAAAAAATTTGGTAAAATATAATAAGGGGTCAAATATTATCTCTCACTTATTTATTGAGAGGGCTGCCTCGGCCCGGCCCATTTTTCAAACCTGCTTGAGATGAAATTATTTATTTGACTTGTCCAACACAAGTATCCCTTTATTAGTATTATAAGCAGAAAATTTAACACATCGCCGACGGAAACAGAAGTTACATTATTGCATTAATTTTATCAGCCCTCGTCGACCCTTCCAAATTTTTAATATTTTTCTTAATTTTATTCAGCAACTGAAGGTGCACTTTATAATAACAAAAGGAGTGATTTGATTCTCCTGCCCTTTTCATGCTCCATGCTTGTGTTCGTGACTCGTGAGTGGCTAATGCTGCCACGGCATGCCGATAGCAACGATATAAGGCCAAATGCAGGCCGCGACTAGGATGCTTCTGATGTAACGATCGATCGGGTTGTATAAAATACTACTAAAAATCACAGACCGTTGGATATGGTTTAAATGCAAATCAATGGTTCCTATTAGGGGTGGGCAAATCGGATTTCGGTTCGGGTTGTTTGGGTTTCGGTTTGGGTTTCAACCCGTTCGGGTTGGAGAATTGAACCCAATCGGGTTGAAAACGCCAATCTGAACCAAATTGAACCGAATTAAATTCGGTTCGGTTCGGTTTGGGTTGGCAATTCGGATCGGATCGGGTTGATAATCCGGGTTAAAATTTCGGTTCGGGTTAATTCGGGTTAGTTCGGATTAGAATAATTCGGGTTAGTTCGGGTTAGAATAGGTTGGAATAATTTAATCTAAAAATTCTAACAACAACTACTTAAAATCTAAAAATTTCAATTCCAAACATCCTTAACAACAAATATCAACTACAAATCATCCTTAATAACATTTCAACAATTTAAAAATCTCAATTCCAAACATCCTTAAGGAACAATTTAATTCAAAATGATAACAATCACTTAAAATCCATAAATCTCAATTCCAAACATCCTTAATAACAAATATCAACTACAAATCACCTTTAATAACATTTCAATAATTTAAAACTCTCAATTCCAAATATTCCAAACATCCTTAAGGAACAATTTAATTAAAAAATTATAACAACCACTTAAAATTCAAAAATCTCAATTCCAAACATCCTTAATAACAAATATAAACTACAAATCATCCTTAATAACATTTCAACAATTTAAAACTCTTAATTCCAAATATTTCAAACATCCTTAAGGAACAAGGAAGGGGAGGGAGTGAGACAATGAAATTTTTGTTTAGGGATTTTTTGGTTTAATGTATATATATTTTTAATTTAAAAGCTGAATCTTAAAAAAAAAAAAAAGCTTCAACCCGAACGGGTTGAAAATTCGGTTCGGGTTCAACCCAAACCAAAATTTAACCCGAACGGGTTGAAGCTTTGAATCCGTTCGGATTTCACCGATTAATCCAAATCGAACCGAACGCCCACCCCTAATTCCTATTATAAAACAAACGACTTTAAGCACGAAGCGGGCAACTGGAAGGCCCGGCCTTTGCTTATCCCAATTAAAGAAGGCCTGGTTTTTGTAAGTGAAAAATAATATACCAGCACTAATGTCAAAATACTGTCATACTAGTATTAAAAAGAATATCGTAATCAAGCTAACCCTAAACATGGAACTCATGCAATCATTAATGGGATAACAAAAATATTGTACTTTTAGGAAAAAGATAAAAAAAAGAACAAATTAGGTATAACAAAATTTGGCCATCAAGCTAAACCTAAATGCTGACTGCACATTGAGCACAAAAAATATACCGACCTATTGGCATTTAAAAAAAAAAAGCAAATAACTTCCGGAGTTGCTATTGTTTTTTTTTTCATTGTTTTATCTTTTTTTGTTGGGTCGAAATGGCATTAATTGCTCCACTACCAATGGTATCAAAACATACTTGCCCCCTAAACGTCACCGTATTAGCTAAAAATATTTTACTTTAATTATTTAATTGATTTATTTTTATTTTCTATTTGTAAAATGCGACATTTTGGAGTTTTTATAAATAGTCTCCAACGCTGAGCCAAAATACTTGATTCCTCTGACTGCATCTCTAAACCCTAAAATCATGCTACATGAGATGTGAACTTGTTGTTTTAGTAATATCATCATAACAAACATGGTTATTAAAAAATTGAAAATGATTAAAAACAACACATTACTCGGCAATAAAAATATTGATCTTCCATATATTGCTCACCGAGATTTCTCAAAAAATTAAAATAAATTATAATCTCTATTTATATTTTATTCTCAAATGTGTGCCTAACAAAATTTGGTAATATTTTTTGCCCACTTGATGTTTTTTTAATACTTAGATAGCTTTTACATGCCTTCTAAACATGCGACTTTATATTCATTAGTTCATAAAAATTTTAAAAAAAATGGGACTTTAGATTATTTGTTTAATTTTTAAACCCGTGGCGTGAAATATAAATCTTGTGAATCACTTTATAAACGGACTACAAGGATTGTGACTTCTGCCGGTATAACACGTTACCTTACCAAAAATTTTTTAACACGTGTTGCATTATCTGTGGCTGAATGTCAAATCCCAAAGAACCATTGTAAGCTCAACACATTAATTTGTTAGTGTCAGACTTTTGGTTGGCAACTCCAAAAGTCCAAATGGTTCCCATTAATTTATTGCAAGCCAACGCTGCCTAATAATAGCATCAGCAAGTGGCAAAATTTGTCAACAGTAAATTGTGTCCACGATATAAATAATACGGGTGTTCAGGTTCTAATTCGATCCGCTCAATTTATTTGATTTGTTGAATTTGATATGTATAAATTCGATCCATGGATTAGTGGATTAGATATGAATTGAAAATTTAAAAATCCGCAGTTGATGAATTGGATATGGATTTACTTCTGTAAATCCACAAAAATCCGTGAATATGCAAAATATATATATATAATTAAAAAATTATTATAAATTTAATTAAAAAATTATAAATGTAATATTTTATAATTACTAAGCACTATAACATATCTTAAGAAAGAATAATAACGCAAACAAATAATTTAAACAAAAAAAGCCTTCCTCACACACACTAAACAATACTCACACTTTCGACACTGGATTTAAAGACATCGGCGTGATTCCGGTGAGAAAGCCATCTTCTTTCCAAGTCCATCGAGCCCACTTCATATTCACTCTGCCCAAACAATTTCACACAAACTTTAAGATCGTTACGTGATTTCCATCGTGGATGGTTAATCACCATGCTCGACGCGCAATGTGAAGGATCGATGTTTGATTTTGAAACTTCGCTATTTCAATTAATTGTGGCTTTATTTGAATAATTAATTTCATATATTAACGTATTATCAGTAAGCTTTATTTGAATAATTAAATGTGTTATATTTTGAAACTTTAAACGTATTATCAGCTTTATTTGAATAATTAATATCAATGTGTTATATTTTGAAACTTTAAATGTATTATTTTACTTTATTTAAACAATTAATTTATTTAAATTTTATTCAATTTTAAATTTAATTGGTAAAAATTATTTTTATATTAGATTTTTTTATTTCATTAGTTGGAGAACTAAAAATTTTTAATTCAAAACTAATGCAAAATGGTGGATATGGATTGAAATGCATCCGTCATGACGTATGGATTGGATATGGATTGAAATCCGCATCCGATCCATGACGTATGAATTGGATTTGGATTGAACTTTATCAATCCGTGGATTGGATTGGATTGAAAAATTATAATCCGCAAAATCATGGATCGGATATGGATTGATGTCCAATCCGTAAAATCCGATCCGCGAACACCCCTAATAAATAACCCATCTTATCTGTAGACTTAAATTAAAAAGCTTCTCTATATATAATTTTTAAAACCTCATTTAGTAGATCTATTTATTTGTAAAAAATCCTCTTTTAATATTAATTAGTTATTGTGTAAAGATAATATTACCCTTAACAATAGATTTTAACTAAAAAAAAACTAAAATTATTATTTTACCTCTTTAAATTATCGATATTTTCTTAAAGCTTCCTACAAGAAAGATAAAATTAAAAACTCAAAAAATCCTCTTTAAATTATTGATATTTTCTTAAAGTTACAAGATAAAATAAAAAAAAAAAATAAATAATCTTTACCTATGATATTGTAAATCTTTGGAATTGACAATGATAAAATTATCAAAAAATAGGAATTGTGCTTTTCACGCCAACAATTTTAATTTTTTTTTAATTATATCAGTCTACAAACTGTTGTTAAGGGCAATATTATCTTTACATAGTCAATTAACGGTCAATGTTAAAATTAACTGACGCTAGGGGATGTTTTATAAATAAATAAATTCTCGCAATCTACTTTCAACAAGCCCAAATCTCATGGGAGGTTTTTAAAAATTACCCCTGTATATAATTATAAATTAAGTACAACGACCAGAATAGCTCTCAGAAATCCACTTCAAGCTCTATCCCTCAAAATGGCGTCTGCATATTCTTCGGCGATCAACAACAACACCGTCTTACGCTGTCCAATAATCGATCTAAGCTTCGACCTCGACCAGGCTCTAACGATGACGACCATAGACACTCCGTCAACGCCATCAGATGATCAAGACCAACAGAAGATTGAAGTCACGGAAACGAACGGTGGATTGCTGATGGTGGCGTCGGACTTGCCCACAGTTGGCGGTAGTGGTACGACTGAGTGCGTTTGCATGGTCTGCATGGAAGATTTTGATCCGCAGGAATTCCCCGGCAAGCAAGTTCCATGCGGCCACGTGTTCCACGCGAAGTGTATCTCCACGTGGATCTTCCTTTCTAATTCTTGCCCTGTGTGCCGCAGTCGATGTATAATCTCCGGCTGACGCTTTCTCGAAAATAAATAAATTGTCTTTGGAGAGTTTGCATTTTATTGCTTATGCTAAGTCCTGCATTGCGATTTATGATTCCGCTTAAATTAGGCGTTGCGAAAATTAATGGTGCCTAAACTATTGATCGGAAATTTGACACGTATAAGATAAGATTTGAAACTTTGTCTTTGAAAAGTCTTCTGAGGTCTGTATTAATTTAATCTGTTGCATTCTCAAATTCTATTTTTTTATCATAATAAAATTAGTTTTCGCTACAAATTAAAGTCAAATTTTTGCAAATAAACACTACTTTTCAAAGATGGTAATAATAATATGATAAAAAGAGAAAGGATCAGATTCTCTTTTGATCTGAGCACTCCTAATTTTTTACAGATTTTGTGCCACTTGTATTTTAGTGTTAGTAGATGATTAGAATTTAATTATTTTTTCTTTTTAATTTATTAATCACCAATCATATTAATAGAATTTGCTCAGATGAAGATCATATCAAGAGAGGATCCTGATCCAAAGAGAAAAAATAGAAGTTTGTTTGCCAGTTTTGTAATGTTTGGTTACTGAGAAAAATAAAGAGAAAGCTGAAGAATTTGAAAGAAAATTTGATCAAGACAAAATATTATTTTTCTCACCCTTTGTGAATGTGATTACAAAGCCTTTATACACTGATATCTAGAACATTCTACATACACCAAACACATGTCCTAAGATTAAGCTTGTTGCTAACAAACCAGTAGCCAAAATAACATATTCCTAATGTTGGTGCTAATAACTTATAACAACCTTGCTGATTCAAAAGCCACATCACTAGCTTTTGCTAACCCAGCAGCCACATCACTAGTGTCAGTTATTTAACTAACTTAACTAAAATGTATTATGGATACCCCCCCGCAAGCTTAAGGTTTAGGCAAGACATTATCCTTGCTAGGTAGATAAGAAAAGTGATCAAATGAGAGAGGTTTGGTGAGAATGTCAACAAGTTGATTAGAGCTAGAAACATGATCAACTAGAAGTTGCTTTAGTGCAATAAGTTCCCTGACAAAATGAAGACCTAATTCGATACGTGTACTATGCAAATGATGCTTAGATTACTAGCCAAAGTTTCAGCACTTTTGTAGTCATGATGCAAAGTTAGAACTTGATCGAGGGAGACCTTGAGCTCTTGTACCAAATAAGTAAGCCACAGAACCTCTAAAGTTACCAAGGCCAAAACTATATTTATAATCAACTGCTGATCGGGAAACAATATGCCATTTTTTTGAAGACCAAGAAATAAGATTGCTGCCTAGAAACACACAATAGCCACAAATGAACATTCGATCATCAAGATCACAACTCCAACCAGCATTAGTATATGTTGTTAATGTTAAAGTACCTGAATGGATACCAAACTGTTCTATTCATTGAAAATATCTTAAGACCTTTTTGCAAGCCTGCCTATGAAAGATTGTAGGAGCAGCAAAAAATTAACTAAGCATATTGATAGTATAAGCTATATCAGGCCTAGTTAAGAGAACATATTAAAGAGGGCCTACAATGCTTTTATATAAAAATGGATTTTCAAATGTAGCACCCTTATCCTTTTGAAGTTTGTTAGATGTGCTCATGGGAGTATTATAGCCTTTACTATCCAGCATATTAGCCTTTTTGAGGCTATCTGCAACATATTTAGTTTAGGAAAGTTGCAAACGTTGTACAAACAGAGTAAATTCAAGACCAACAAATTAATTAAACTCCTTTAGTCTTTTGAGTAAAAATTCTAAATTGAGATGCTAAATAACATGTTCAATGTGCTTGGAATTGAGCCAATAATCAAAATATCAATCGCATAGATAAGAATAAGCAAAATATCTTCACCAACATATTGAATAAACAAAGTATCGGACTTCGATGCTTGAAAACCCCCGTGCACTATGGATCCTTTCAACTTGTCACACTAGGCTCTTGGAACCTACTTGAGGCCATACAAGACGTTGTTGAGTTTGCATATATAAAGGGGATAAGTAGAGTCTATGAAGCCCTCTGGCTTATGGATGAAGACATCTTTTGTAAGAATACCATTGAGGAAGGCGTAATTCACATTTTGCTGCCTTACTGGCCGATGATATATAATAACCAAACTTAAAACCGCTCTAATAGTGCACGACTTTACATTTGGACTGAAAGTCTTAGAGAAGTCAACCCCATGTGTTTGATGATATCATTTTGCCACCAAAAGAGCTTTGTATTTAGAGATATTGCCATTAGGGTTATACTTAACTCTGTAAACTAGCTTGTTACCAACAATTTTAGCAGCAGCTTCAACATATATTAATTTCCAGGTGTTGTTTCTTTGTAAGGTTTCAAAATTTTCCTTCATAGCTAAATACCACTTAATATCATGCAATGTTGCTTTGCCACCGTTTAGTTCTAAATCTTGGAAGTGTTGTTAGATAGGTTTTAGATTTGAAAATACTAACCTTTGCTCTAGTAATCATTAGATGTGAAGGTAATATAGATTGACTGAAAAGAACTAGAAGGAAGACAAGAGGATTGTGTTGAAGAAGAGTGTTGTGCTAAGTAAGAACTTGATGGAAGAGATAAAATAAGAGTAAAGATAGCAGCTGATGATCCTTCATTACTACTGTCATAAACAACAGAATTTTAGAAGAAAGAGATTTGGACAAGTGATGAAGTAGCAGTAGCAGAATCAGGCAACTGTTTTGAGATTTATTAAAGGTGACATGTCTAGCAATAAAAACTCTACCTGACTTATCTAAACACTTGTAACCTTTATGAAGAGGACTATAACTAATAAATACGCAATTTTTAGGCCTTATGTTGATTATAAAGCTTGAGTAATAGGAAAAAGAACAACCAAAGACTTTAGGAAATTGATAGTCAGGTAATTGATTGTATAACTTTTGAAAGGGAAATAGATTACCAATTATTTATATAGGCATTTTGTTGATTAGATATGAGGTTGTATGAAAAGCTTCCCACTAAAAAGAAAAAGGTAAGTCAAATTCAGCTAGAAGAGTGAGACCTGTCTCAATAATGTGCCTATGTTTTCTTTCAACTATATCATTTTAATAGTAGTATGTGGACAACTATGCCAATGGTGAATACCCTTTTGTTGAAAAAAATGATCTAAAGGCTATAAACTCACTCATCGTGTTTTGACTGTAGTGCTTTAAGGAAAATTATTTTTCGATAAGAAGTCTAAAGTGTTTGAATATGTCAAGTGTTTCTGATTTAAAAGTAAGAGGAAATATCTTGCAATATCTTGCAATATCTTGTAAAATCATTGACAAATGACATATAGTATTTGTAACCATTCATAGAAGGTTCAGAAGCTAGTCCCTATAAGTCAGTATATAAAAATTCAAGTGTAGATATAGACTTGATTTTAGTAACAAAAAAAATAAAATTGATGCAACTTTCCATATTGACAAGCATCACAAAAGTCAATAGATTGAGTATGGACTAAATGCAAATGAAGTCTTATTATTATTATTTGCAAAACTTTATTGACTCACAGCTTGAAGTAAGAAAGCTTACAGAATAATGACTAGAGCTAAGAAAAGTTAGACTAATAAATACTTGATTATTTAACTCTTGCAAACTGTTTACAATTCCATTATTAAAGAGA
Organism: Citrus mangshanensis; assembly: GCA_030449895.1. NCBI lineage: Eukaryota > Viridiplantae > Streptophyta > Magnoliopsida > Sapindales > Rutaceae > Citrus > Citrus mangshanensis. Next base: position 60,849 of record JASUUJ010000081.1, read on the forward strand.
ACAAACAACATTGGACTAGGTTTGAAACTTTGATATGCAATATGAAGAAGAGATTAATCTTGAGACAGTAGTTTGTAGAGAGCACTTTTAGCGATCCCCTGTATTAGTAAAGTTCCCTTTATCTAGTGGTTTCAATAGTAAGTTCACCTTTAGTGATAAGGTTTTTGGTGATCTTAGGTACACATAAAATATTAGTAAGATTTTAAATGAGGTCTTAAGGAGGTGTAAAAAAAATTACAGCATGTATGTGTAATCTTAAGAACTTGTTCGTTACCGACTAACAACAATTGAGAACCAAGATAATGCTTATCTTTAGTTAGATAATGTATATTATTGGTAATATAATGCGTATCTCCATCATCCAAGTACCATATTTGTAATTCCTTTTGATATGACCATATAAGTAGCTCTAGAGGCTTGATTCTGCTTTGGAAAGTGACAATAAACTAAGAAGTTTGGAACAAAGTTTATGTTAAATCTATCCTTGGATTCAGCTACAGAATAATTTTGCTTAAAACAAATATGACAAGTAATTTTTCCTCTGCCATCTCCCCTTATAAAGCCATTAAAAACACTAGAAAAGCCACCATTACTATTGAAACCACTAGAAAGCCACTACTGCTAGAGAAACCACCACAAGAAAACCTATTCTGCCTTGATTACCTTTCCATCCTCTTTCGGAATCTTGTCTCAAATATCCACCTTTCTTTATCCATAACCTCCATTGTTATTGTATTTTTTATTTCAGTAAGCATTTCCACTCTTATTCACATAATTTCCATTCTAGATTCCTTGATTATTATTATTCCAACCAACATTATTCCTTGATTTCTTCTTATTATTTCCGGCCTGAGCTATATTAGCTACATATTTCAATTTAACTTCATTACTAGCATTAGACTGAGCACTTTCCAATCTAGCTTATAAGCTATATTAGTACTCATTTTAAGAACATTGGCTTTAATATACACCATAACAAGATAGTAAGGTTGGCCTAGTAAAAAATTAAGTGAGTAATGAAGTCTAAAGAACTAATGAGACTATCAGCAACAACTAACTCATCAGTCATAAATCTCAATTTGCCAAAATATTCTGTAAGAAATATGGATCTTTTTTTTTAGATTATTCAACATCATCTTTAAATGAATTTTCTTAGCTACAGTTTTATAACTAAATTATTTTCTAAGTTAGTCCAAAGTTCATGAGAAATTTTAGAAGTTATCACAAGGCTAAGGATCTCAATATTAGTGGAGGATAAGAGCCAACTAAATAGCATTTTGAAATTTTAGTTATGCAACCCAAGAGGGGAGGTGAATTGAAATTCTAAAAATTATTCAATTTATAAATAAAAACTTAATGCAAATATGAAACAAATTTAAAGCAATCACAAATAAGTTAACCACAATAAAAAGGATAAGGGAAGAGAGATTCAAACACTGAGATTTTTACATGGTTCGGCCAACCTCGCCTACGTCCACGCCTTCAAGCTTTCCGAGCTTGAGGATTCCACTAAGCAAGCCTCCAAGGCTTCAAATGCTTACACTTGACTTCCAAGGTATCAATAACCTTTACAACAAGAGATTATCCCAATCTCTTAACCCAAGTGTATCCTAACACTTACAATCACTCAAAAATAAAAGATTATAAATTTGTTTTGCCTCTCACAATATTTAAGATTACAAAATGATACCCAATATGTGAATAAATGAAGCAAGAATGTATTTAAAGCTCAATGAAAATTGTATTCTCAAGTATAAGCTCAGTAGTCGTATTGTGATAAACTCTTGTTTGAATTTGAATGAGCTTATTTATAGGTGGAGCTGAAAACTAGCCGTTATTGACTTTCTGCACATTGTCGGATCGCCGTTAACTAGATGTCGGATCGCCGTTAGACTGGTCAATATGACCGTTGGGCTGATTTTTCAAATTGTCGGATCGCCGTTATCTAGATGTCGGATCACCGTTTAGGTCCAGAGGCTAACCTTCATTTCTCATTGATCTCGGTGAGCCGTTTATTGAACTTGTCGGATCGCCGTTTAGGTCCAGAGACTAATCTTCAATTCTGATTGATCTCGGCGAACCATTTATTAATATTGTCGGATCGCCGTTTAGGTCCAAAGACTAATCTTCAATTCTGCTTGATATCGGCGAGCCGTTTATTAATATTGTCGGATTGCCGTTTTCCACAAAAACTGCTGCAGTGAACTATTTTGCAAGATAACTTTTTTGTCTCCAAATCTTTATAAAAATACTTTATGAAACTTGTCAAAGTAGATGAAAATTATGTTGAGCTTTTTAAAAGATTAATCAATCTTAATCATGTTTGTTATCATCAAAATCAATAAAGAAATATTTATGTTAACAATCTCCCCTTTTTTTATGATGACAAACTTTTCAAGAAAAGAACTTGTGCAATTTTGCTCCCCCTAAATATGTGCTCCCCCTAAGTGAAATTTTGAAGGAATTGTTAACTTCCTTTAAATAAGTGTCCATTTAATTTTAATCGCAAAAAAATGGTTTTAAACAAAACAGATTGATTTGATAATTTTAATCTAAAAAAAAATTTTAAACAAAATAGATTGATTTGATAAATAATCTCCCCCTTCATCATAAAAAAGAAATAAGCGCGAAAAGATTAATAAGAGAGGCTGAGGGATTACTTATGTTTGGAAAAAAAAATTTGGCAGAATCTCCCCTGAAATATGAGCATATCCTCAACAATACACAGAGTTAAAAGAAACACTTCCATATATATATGCCACCATATCAACCAACCTCCATACCAACAATTAAACACTTCCATAATCAACAAGATAAACAAGATAGTACCAAAACCAACTCAACCATAAATCAAGTGCACATATCCAATAGAAAATATTATAAGCATAATCAAAAGACAAATAATATCATAAGCATAAACACTACATGAAATGAGTAATGTCTGTGCAAAAATCGGAGGGGCAGAAAACTAAGATGGGGGCTGTGAAGAAGAAAAAGTAGCGAGAATACGACGCTGGCCTGTAAATAACTCCATCTGCTGATCTGAAATTTGCTCCCGAAAGGTTGCAAAATCAGATTGAAGCCGACAACATCCACTGCCGAGAAGCTAACGATCCTCAGGAACAACCGATGCTGCACGAGGATGGCAGGCTGTGCTGATGCAACTGGTGGCTGTCTTGCTGCTAGGGACACGCGGTCTAGCCCCAAGGCGAAAATCAGGTAACTCATCCTCGGAATAGACGTCATTTAACATACGATCATCCTCTAGTGCAAGCAGTGTGTCTTCATTCTTAGAGGGTGTGGTATTTTCCCAGTTCCCACGCTTCTTAAAAAATCCGATCGCAGAAATAATCTCTCGACCGAGCTTTTTGGTCTCGAGATAAACAGGCTCAGCTATAAGGACTCGAAAGTATTTCAAGATTCTAGTAATTATGCTTCCATAAGGAAGGGAACGGTTGTAGACTCTAGAAGTGGACAACATATGACAAAGAATAGTATATGATAAACTTACATGCCGTCTACGGAGGAGGGAATCTAATAGACCAACATCAAGTCTAGTTACCTCATCAGTGTGACCCTGTCTAGGAGTGACCAAGTGTTGGAGAATTATATATAGTATTCGAACCTGGAAAGGAAGGAGTTGAGACCTAAAGGACAAAGAACAGATGTCATCGGAAAGATCCCAACGACGACAAATGTTCCGTACACCATCCACATGACGGAATTCACTAAAAGAGAGTTCTTTCCTAGCGGTGTACAGATCTAAGCCTCCATAAGATATTCCCAGAATACTATCACAATTCAGATTTATTAAAAGTAATGCGAATTCCTCCTACATACGTATAAAGCTCGACACGACGAGTAGAGGAGAATTCTATGTTTGAATAAAAGACACGGACTAGATTTTCATAAATGGGTTCTTCGATACTTAAGGCCTGCTTCCAATGACTAAGCATTTGAGTAATAGAATGACCACAAATGGTAATATCCGAAAACTCTGAAATGTTAAGGGAAAAAGAGGGAGTTACCGATTTACCCATGAATTTTTCACGAAACCACTGAGCAGAGGTGTCATCGGAAAAATGGAGACACGTAAGAAAATTGGTGGATTTGAGAGAGAGATGAAGAGTCAGTCGCAGGTTAGAGAGAGAGAGAGAGAGAAAGAGCAGAATGAAGTGACAGAGAGGAAGATGACTGTTCACTTAACGCGCGATAACGGCGAGCCGTTATAGAGATATCGGCGAGCCGACAGAGTGTAGAGAGCTCTCCAAAAATTTTCATCATAACGGCGAGCCGTTTAGAGACATATCGGCGAGCCGATAGAGTTCAGAGGGTCTCCCCAAAATTTTGTGTTAGAACGGCGAGCCGATAGTTAGTTATCGGCGAAATGATAGCGTTCGGAATACTTCCCATTGTTTCTGCTCCAAAATGGTTAGCCGTTTATTGAAATAACGACAATCCGTTTTCTATAACTTATGATTTCGCACATTTATTTTGATATTTGGCTAACTATTAATACATTTCAAGATCATTTCATTGATCCAAAATGATTTAAGTGACAGTTCAATGCATAATTCATGAACATATATGTATTGCAACAATTAATTCATACATTTTTCAAATATACATACACATCACATGTATATTATGATTGAGTATTCCATAGATATTAAAGCATCAAATCATAAATCAATCAATTTTAATAGACTCAAATAGCATGAATAAAGATGTTAATGTGAAAATTTCATCATCCCAAGTTCATGCCGAATTTTTGAAAATTGTTCTTCGCAAAGTGGTTTTGTGAAAATATCGGCAAGTTGTTTTTCCGTAGAAATAAACTCTAATGCAATATCTCTCTTTTGAACATGATCTCTTAAGAAATGATGTCTGATTTCTATATACTTGGTTCAAGAGTGTTGAATGGGATTCTTTGAAAGATTTATAGCACTAGTATTATCACACTTAATAGGAATTTGTTCTAGGTTAATACTATAGTGTCTAAGTGTTTGTTTCATCCAAAGAGTTTGTGCACAACAGCTTCCTGCAGCTATATATTCAGCCTCGGTAGTTGAGAGTGCAACAGAATTTTGTTTCTTACTAAACCATGAAACAAGCGTGTGACCTAAGATATGGAAAGTTCCACTAGTGCTTTTTCTATCAACTTTATAACCAGCAAAGTCCGCATTCGAATAGCATATTAAATCTATATGAGTTCCTCTAGGATACCAAAGGCCAATATCTATGGTTCCACTCAAATAACGAAAAATTCTTTTAACAGCAAGCAAATGGGATTCCTTGGGACATGATTGAAATCTTGCACACAAACATACACTAAACATGATATCGGGTCTACTTGCAGTCAAATAAAGTAAAGATCCGATCATACCTCGATACATTTTGATATCCACTTCTTTGCCTTTTTCATCTTTGTCGAGCTTGGTTGTTGTGCTCATTGATGTGTTTTTGGTCTTTGAGTTATCAATGCCGAATCGTTTGAGTAGATCTCTTACATACTTGGCTTGATTTATGAATATTCCTTCCTCATTTTGTTTTATTTGCAGCCCAAGGAAATACTTCAGCTCTCCCATCATACTTATTTCAAATTCATTGCTCATGCAAGATGAAAACTCTTTGCACAATAATTCATTAGTAGAACAAAAAATAATATCATCAACATAGATTTGAACAACAAGTATGTCTTTGTTCTTGTGTTTAACAAAGGGAGTAGTATCCGCTTTATCCATGGAAAAATCATTTTCTAACAGGAAATTTTTAAGCCTATCATACCATGCTCTAGGTGCTTGTTTTAATCCATACAAAGATTTAAACAACTTATACACATGATTTGAAAATTTTTCATTTTCAAAACCAAGGGGTTGTTTTACATACACTTCTTCCATAATATAACCATTTAAGAAAGCACTTTTCACATCCATTTAAAATAAAATGAAATCTTTATGACAAGCAAATGCCAACAACATTCTAATTGATTCTAGTCTAGCTACGGGTGCAAAAGTTTCATTAAAATCAATTCCTTCTTCTTGGTTGTAACATTGAGCCACTAATCTAGCTTTATTTCTTACAACCACACCGGATTCATCCATCTTATTTCTAAATACCCATTTAGTACCTATGACAGATTGATGTTCCGGTTTAGGAACTAATTCCCACACATTGTTTCTTTCAAATTGATTTAACTCCTCTTGCATTGCCATAATCCAAGATTCATCATTTTCCGCATCCGCAAAGGATTTGGGTTCAATTTGAGAGATAAATGCATTATGCTCACAAGTATTCTTAAGAGATGATCTAGTTGTAACGCCTCGTGAGGGATCTCCTAAAATTACATCTTTAGGGTGAGAAGAGATATACCTCCACTCCTTGGGGAGTGTTTGAGAAATACCTTCTTATTGCTCCAGCTCCATATTTATTTGTTCTTCTTGTCTATCCTCTTGATTTTCTTGTAGTGCATTTTCTTGATTCTCTTTTGATGATTCTTCTTGTAACTCTCCATCTGCATCATCATTAGCAACTCCTTTCTCCGTAGAGGAGGGGTTAGATTCATCAAACATAACATGCATGGATTCTTCCACAATCAAAGTTCTTTTATTATAAACTCTATAAGCTTTGCTTGAGTTTGAATACTCGAGAAAGATGCCAACATCAGATTTTGGATCAAATTTACCAAGATTATCTTTTGTGTTTAAAATAAAATATTTGCATCCAAAAACTTTGAAATAACCAATGTTGGGTTTTCTATATTTCCAAAGCTCATAGGGAGTTTTATTGAGATGAGGTCTAATCAACACCTGGTTTTAAACATAGCAAGCGGTGTTGACGGCTTCGGCCCAAAAATATTTTGGCAATGCATTTTCATTTAAAATGGTCCTATCCATTTCTTGAATGGACCTATTCTTTCTCTCAACAACTCTATTTTGTTGTGGAGTCCTAGGTGATGAAAATTAATGCTCAATGCCAAGATTGTTGTAAAAAATCTCAAATGCATGATTTTTAAATTCTCCTCCATGATCACTCCCGATGCATACAATACCATGCCCTTTTTCATTTTGTAATTTCTTACAAAACACTTTAAAAGCATCAAGAGCATCATCCTTATTGGCTAAGAATAATACCCACGTATATCTAGAATAATCATCCACTATTACAAATGCATAATATTTTCCATTTAGACTAGCATATCTAGATGGCCCAAATAGATCTATGTGAAGAAGTTCAAGTGGTTTTGAAGTAGAAATATGGTTTTTATTCTTGAAAGAAGTTTTGATTTGTTTTCCAAATTGACAAGCTTCACAAATCTTATCCTTTTGAAAACCAATTTTGGGAAGACCTTTAACTAAATCATTTTTCGAAATTTTCGAAATCAAATCCATACTTGCACGTCCTAACCTTCTATGCCATAACCAACTATCATCATGTAATGCGGAAAAGCATTTATCAAGAGTAGATGCACATTCTATGTCAATGATATAAACATTACCACATCTATTACCAACAAACAACATCTTGCCATCACATGAGTTCTCAATAACACAACTAAATTTATCAAAGATAACTTTATAACATTTGTCACATAATTGACTAATACTAATTAAGTTGTGTTTCAAGTTCTCAACCAAACATACATTCTCAATTAGAGTTGAAAAGACTTTACCAACATTTCCAACTCCAAGAATTTTTCCTTTTGAGTTGTCTCCAAAAGATACGTCTCCACCATTTTCAATTTTGGTGAAGCTTGAGAACCATTCATAGTTTCCAGTCATGTGCCTTGAACAACCACTGTCCAAGTACCATTTATTTTTCTTCTTCTTCAAGCTCTACAAAGAAAAATCTCAAGTTTTAGGTACCCAAAGCTTTTTAGGTTCTTGAGAGTTAGCAACGGTTCCTTTTGGAACCCAAATACATTTGACACCATAATATGCATTTCTTTTCACGGGACATCTATATTTCATGTGACCATTTTGATTACAGTAATGGCAGACAATCTTATGATCACTTGGGGAGGTAGCGTTAACAAAATAATTCTTATAATACTTTTGCTTCAAGTTAGGCTTATATCCAAGTCCTCTTTTATCAAAAATACATTTTTGTGAGTTAAGCATATTATCCAACATCTTTTGCCCATGTGTAAATTTCAAAACAATTTCATTCAACTCATTGCTCTTTTTCTTGAGCATTTCGTTTTCATTTATCAAATCATCTATGTGTGATTCTAAATGCTCATATGAGATGTTAGGTTTTTCATTTGATAATGCAAGTTCATCATGCAATGTTTTGTTCTCTACTTCTAGGCATGTAATTTTTGCATTTAAAGATTCATTTTCATTTTTAAGCTTTGCCATTTTCTTTTAAAGACATACATTCTTTTTACCAATCTTCATCAGCTCATTATGCAATTCTTTAAAAGCATCATACAATTCATCATAGGTAGGATCATTTACCTCATTGAGATCATCATCCTCTCCTATTGCCATAAGCGCTAAGTTTGATACTTCTTGCAATCCTTCTTCATCGCTTGAATCTTCTTCGCTATCATCCCAAGTTGTAACCATGGCTTTCTTCTTGAGTTTGTTGATAAGTGGACACTCCGATCTTATATGGCCAGGCTTCTTGCACTCATAGCATGTGATCACCTCTTTCTTCTCCATTTGGTTCTTGAAGTTTTTGAATTTTCTTCGCTCTCCAGTTTTCTTGAAAAACTTTCTGAACCTCCTTGCTAGTATGGCTAACTCTTCATCATCCGGTTCACTACCTCCATCACTCTCATATTTTGAAGCTTTGAGAGCAATGTTTTTCTTATTCTCCTCATCTCCTTTTTCTGCTGCTAAGTTTTTTTCATATGAAATGAGAGAACCAATTAAATCATCAAGAGGTAAAGTATTTAAATTTTTGGCCTCTTCAATGGTGGTTCTTTTAGGTCTCCATTCTTTTGGAAGTGACCTAATGATTTTTTTAACTTTCTCACTATTTGAGAAGGTCTTCCCTAAGGCACCTAGAGTGTTCACTATGTCCGTGAATCTAGTATACATAGAATACACATTTTCATTTTGTTCCATTTGGAACAACTCATATTGATGAGTGTATCTACTAATTTTAGACTCTTTAACTTGATTTGTCCCTTCATAAACAACTTCAAGTTTATTCCATATTTCTTGTGCACTTTCACAATTAGATACTTTATGGAATTCTTTCTTATCAAGAGCACAAAACAAAGCATTCATAGCCTTGGAGTTTAGGGACATTTTTCTTTTTTCTAACTCACTCCATTGACTTGATGGTTTAGGAATATCATCTCATACTTCATCTTTAAACATAGGCATGAATGGACCATCACAAACAACTTTCTAAATTTCATAATCTAAGGCTTGCAGATAGATTCTCATTCTAGTTTTCCAATAAGCATAGTCATTACCATAAAAAAACGGTGGTCTAGTTGTGGACTGCCCTTCTCCAAAGGTTGAGTCATTTAGGGTTGCCATGGATCTTTTACTCTAGACGATTAAGTCCTAACAAGAGAACAAGGCTCTGATACCAAATGAAATTCTAGTTATGCAACCCAAGAGGGGGGGTGAATTGGAATTCTAAAAATTATTCAATTTATAAATAAAAACTTAATGCAAATATGAAACAAATTCAAAGCAATCACAAATAAGTTAACCACAATAAAAAGGATAAGGGAAGAGAGATTCAAACACTGAGATTTTTACATGGTTCGGCCAACCTCGCCTACGTCCACGTCTTCAAGCTTTTCGAGCTTGAGGATTCCACTAAGCAAGCCTCCAAGGCTTCAAATGCTTACACTTGACTTCCAAGGTGTCAATAACCTTTACAACAAGAGATTATCCCAATCTCTTAACCCATGTGTATCCCAATCTCTTACAATTACTCAAAAATAAAAGATTATAAATTTGTTTTGCCTCTCACAATATTTAAGATTACAAAATGATACCCAATATGTGAATAAATGAAGCAAGAATGTATTTAAAGCTCAATGAAGATTGTATTCTCAAGTATAAGATCAGTAGTCGTACTGTGATAAACTCTTGTTTGAATTTGAATGAGCTTATTTATAGGTGGAGCTGAAAACTAGCCGTTATTGACTTTCTGCACATTGTCGGATCGCCGTTAACTAGATGTCGGATCACTGTTTGACTGGTCAATATGATCGTTGGGCTGGATTTTCAAATTGTCGGATCACCGTTATCTAGATGTCGAATCACCGTTTAGGTCTAGAGGCTAATCTTCATTTCTCATTGATCTCGGTGAGCCGTTTATTGAACTTGTCGGATCGCCGCAGTCCAGACTAATCTTCACGATTGATCTCGGCGAACCATTTATTAATATTGTCGGATCGCCGTTTAGGTCCAGAGACTAATCTTCAATTATGCTTGATATCGGCGAGCCGTTTATTAATATTGTCGGATTGCCGTTTTCCACAAAAACTGCTGCAGTGAACTATTTTGCAAGATAACTTTTTTGTCTCCAAATCTTTATAAAAATACTTTATGAAACTTGTCAAAGTAGATGAAAATTATGTTGAGCTTTTTAAAAGATTAATCAATCTTAATCATGTTTGTTATCATCAAAATCAATAAAGAAATATTTATGTTAACACATCTGATCCTGCTTCTTCCAGATAGCATATGTAGGATTTTCTGCGACAATAGTATTGTAATTTGTTGATTCATTAGAGAGAAAATTATTTGGACAAGTTTGTGATCCATCAAGGAGATTTTCTAATTCATTAGCTCGAACTTAAGAGACGATTTGTGATTTCCAAATTGCATAATTGGATCAATCAAATTTGATTAGTGTTGTGAATATAAAAGATGAAATTGAGGATGAGATGCTTGTGCTTAAACTCAAGGAAGCCATGAGAATGTTGATTTAGAGCTCTGATACCAAATCAAAAGTTTGTATGACAGTTTTGCATTGTTTGGTTATTGAGAAAAGTAAAGAAAAAGCTGAAGAAGTTGAGAGAAAATTTGATGAAGATAAAATATTATTTTTCTCATCCTTCGTGAATGTGATTACAAAGCCTTTATATATTGATGTCTAGACCTGTCTACATACACCAAATACGTGTGCTAAGATTAAGCTGATTGCTAACAAAACAATAGCCAAAATAACAAATTCCTAATACTGACATTAACAACTTATAACAGCCTTACTCAGTGGCCACATCACTAGCGTTTGGTGACTCAGAAGCCACATCACTAGGGTTAGTTTTTTAACTAACTTAATTGAAATGTATTCTCAACAACGTTTATATTTCCTCTACGTAATACTATAAGAATTATATTCTTTCGCGACAATATTTTCTGTGACGATATAATTTTTGTCACAGAATGTCACTTTTTACAATCATAGGCAATCTCATCGCTAAGTGTCTTGTTTTTATATTACCAAAATTAAGTTCATCACAGAAACTCACTTTTTGCGACCAAACACAATTTTCGTCGCAAAAGCATTTGCCAATTATATTTATTTTTAATGTATTTGCGACTAAAAACTTTTTTGTCGCAAATTCTATACTTTTAGTGACCACTTCAAGATTTCGTCGCAAAAAAGAAAGTGATAAAATTAATATGTGACTTATGTTTTGGGACAAACCAAATTTTCGTCTCAAAATATCTACTTTTTGCGACCCCTTTCAAGTTGTCGCAAAAAGTCAAAAGATTTTGGCAAGTAATCAACCGCCAACCAAATTATAAAAAGATATTTATAACACTTTTTGCGAGAAATCATTTTTTGGTTGCTAAAAATGAAATATTTTGGCAGATATTGAACCACCTTACACAATTAAACTCAATTTGAACAAGTTTTTGCGACCATATTTAAGTGTGGTCGCAGAAGACTAGCATGTTTTATATATTTGGATTATTCTTCTCTCTTTCATTTTTATCTCCAATTCTCTCACTCTTATAATTCTCATTCCCTTGTTCTCACTCTATCTTCCTAGCTTATTTTCCTTACAAACGTTTTTATTTTTTTTGTTACATAATTTTATTTAATTATCATGTGTAGAAGTTAACTAACCTTTGTGCTTTTTTTTTGTAGAAATTAAATATTGAAGATCATATACAAAGAGGTGAAGAAAATCAAGATCCAAGGAGGTGAAGAAAATCAAGAAATTTATGAATAAATGTAGTTCCAAATATTACAATGTTATTGGAAGATCATTATGTAATTGTTCCAAGTATTACAATTATGTAATTTTTCTAAATTAATAATGTAATTTCATTTGCTAAATTTTTTGTGTATTTTTTTTATCAATAACAAATTTTAATTTAATTTTTCTACTTTCATGACGTTGGTTATAATTGTCTTAATTATTAAAGAAAAATTAAACAAATTATAATTTTATAAAATTATAATTAAAACATAATATGATATTTAAAATTTTTGCGACCAGTTTGAGTATGGTCGCAAATATTCTAAATCCGTGACGAAATAATTGGTTGCAAAAATGTAACGGAGACAAAGTGAAATTATATTTTATGACCATTTGTTTCGTCGACAGACCTAATGTGACCAACTTGAGACCATAATTTGTTTGTCGTAAATTATTTTTCAGTAATTTGACATTTTCTGCATTTAATTTATTGGTCGAGATGACCATAATTCTAGTAATTAGAAAAAGAGTAATAATATAGTTACAAACTCTTGTACAAATTTATTTTGTACAAACTGATGTGACATGATAAAATTGGTTGAATTAAATATCTCTTAGCCCACATGATCTACTTTTATTATTTTGTATTTTCATTCAACCAATGAATTAATGCCAAATCAATTTGAATAAGATAAATTTGTACAAGAGTTTGTGGTTGTATCATCACTTAGAAATTAAAGATAGAGAGATGAAAGTTGGTAAATAAATTGTAAAACACAACACCATTTTATTAGGGATAAAGGCAGAGTCAGCTTGTCAACATCCAAATTTTAGTAAATTTTGTAATACTAAGATATCCATAGTTTAATCTACGATTAAGATCTTACAAAGCTCCTTACAATATGTTATTATTTTGAAAGTCATTTGGTGCTCCGATTTAGTGCTGAAAGTGTTATCTCAAATCTAGATTGATAAGCAAATGAGAATATTGGTTGTTGTGTGTTGCATTCATTTTCTCATCGTCCATTAAAAAAATGTCATTGCGAGAAGCTTAATTTAGTAATGAAGCACCAAACAGTCAAACATGGTTAAGGTCGTTGGTATTGGCAGGAAAATAACAACCTATAATCAAGCTAACAAACAAAGATCTTTCTAGATCTCATAATGGACTATATTAAGCCTTACATTGTGTGAGAGAATTCATTTAGGAGCTTTACACTTAGTTGGGATATTGATATGATAAATAATGTATCACTATTTATAGTAATGTTATCCTTACTCAGTTGGGATACTGATATGATAAATAATGTATCACTATTTAATTGGCTGGAGTGACAGTTAATTATTAAGTCTTATCATTTCTAATTCGAATAAAGAATTTTTTTTGCTGGTGACACATCAGTTGCAATATAAATTATCTCAACTGAGAAAGCATAACATCACTCTTACACTTGTACCTTTTTATTTTATTTTGAACTTTAAGAACTATCATAATCATTGCTTTGTTCTCCACAAGGAAGTAGGCTATTCTTGAGATAGTGGAAGGATAATTTCTCTTATTAATTTACTTGTTTGTAAGTACATACCATATCGAAGTAGAAGTAAGGGTGAGTAAAATACCTGATTCGACCTGATCCGACTTGAATCGACCTAAACAATTTTGGGTTCGGATCGGATCGAGTTGTTAATAATATCTGATCGGATGAAATCTTTTAAACCCGATCTGGTTATGATCTGATCCGATCCAAAAACCTGATTGGGTTGGCTTTAAAAAAAACAAAACCTAACACATGCACGCTACACAGATAATGACACAAATCACAGACAGATTCACAGCACACAGTCACATACACATCACAAAGACACAAATCACAAACAAAGAAGCAAAAGAACCCAGATCACATACGCATTACACAAAACACACACACAACACAGTACACAACCAAGAGACCAAAACCCAACACAGCTTCATGGCTTCACCTAGTCACCCTCGCATCACGCCGCCGATAGCCACAGCCACGAACCCACAACCATCTCCCTCGCTAAACTTCTCATCTCTAAGCACCAACAACTTCTCATTTTAGACTAGAAGCAAGACCCCTCTTCATGCTTGATCTCGATTTGTTGCGGGTCTGCAATTTGCTGTTGTGCGTCTGTGGCCACCCGACCACCGATCTACTCCCAAGTGCCATCGATCTGCTACTCTAAGCCTCCAACCCGACAGCAATTGCAAGTGTAACCTGAATACCTGATTTTGCTCTACGCCTCCAAGCCGACCCCTTTTGAGTTTTGAGACTTTTGAGCTTTGAAATTGAAGCTTTGCCCATTTGAAGACTTTGGCCAATCTCTTATCCGAACCCGAACTCATCCGAATTCAATTCGATTTTTTGACCCGATTTGATCTGACCCAAATATATATCGGATCGGATCGGATCGGATCAGGTTATAAGTTCGGATTGCATTCGGATTAATTTTTACCCAACTTGAACAACCTGAAACCCGATCAAATTGACCCAAACCCGACCCGAACCCAATTTTGCCCACCCCTAAGTAGAAACCAAGCCATTCACTATTGAAATGATTTGTATTCAAAACCCCATGATCTTGGAAATCCTTTCAAACACACGCCTGAGAGAAAGAGAGGCAAATTCAATACCTTGATTGGCCATCCCTGAGCCTGCTGTAAAGCTTTTACTAGTAGTTGCTTCTTTGATCCAAGCCTTTGCAACTTGCTGCAAATTCACAGCTCCAAATCTTCACAATCTACACACATGCGCACACACACACAAAAGGAAAAATTGACAGAGAAAGAAGAAGACTTTTTACACTCTTGGTCAAATATCAATTGTGTAAACTACCAATGGATCTGATGAGCCGTAATCTTCACTTAGTGTTCTTGATTTAGTGTTATTATCTGCTGAATTAATGGTTCAAATTGTATCTTCCATTTTTGATTGCTAGTCGCTTGTTACTACGAGTGATTGATGAGTCGTGGACTTCATTAATTCATTAATTTATTGTTATTGATTTGTAATTATTTTTTATGAATGGTTTTTGTCATTTATGTAGAAGATGAATACAAAGATAGTGACTAGTTGAAGCTCAAAAATGTAGAATGATATCAAAGTTTAATTAACTTTTTTGGGTGGTTGATAATGTAGGTGATTGCTAAGTCTTAACTACAATTCAATTTTATTATACTTGCTTTAATTTTATTCTATCTTAAATTATAATTATAAATTTTTAATAGAAATATTATTTATTGTGTAGAATAAAGAAGATCATAAAGTTTAGAAATGGGAAGAAATGGACGAGAATGACTTACGGATTTAGGGGGGAATGTTCACAAAATAGAGAAAATTGAAGATGTAATGAATCATCATTTCTTGTCTGATTTAAATAAACTTATTTTTCAAGTAATTATTGAATGAGAATAACTTTGGGGGAGACTCTATGACATATAGGAAATGTTTTTATTTCGAATTTGCGCCAAGATCTTTAGTGGTATGAATGACCTATTTCCATGAGAGTAAAATCATGTCAAATTTGTTGTTTATATACTCTACATGAATGTTCTAGCGAAAAAAAAGTGAAATTTTAGAGAATGGATGTCGACTGGTAGGAAGGAACCCATGACATTATAGTACTTTGGGCTAAATTTTTTTAAAAAATTTATATTGCCATATTGGGTCTAGTTATGTTGGAACTACTCTAAGATAGAACGCACATTTATAACCACATAATTAAAGTTATAATATATTTTTTAATATTTATTACTTTGTGTGTGTTATTTTGGAGTAGCTCCAAGAGAGCTAGTAAACACTAAATTTCATAGGAAGAAAAAAACAGAATACACCTTATAAGGGGTCACTAGGAGTCTTACCCCTAAAAATATTTACTCTAAACAAACTAATTATATTTTAAAAAGTAGAAATAAAAATACAATTCAAATACAATAAAATCTCAAGAAATTAATAACAATGAGACCATGAAAAATTTATTAATTTAGTGGAAAATAATATATCAATAAATTAATAGATTATTAATTTATGAAGAAATTCCATATTTTTTAAAAAATATGATCATGTTTATAAAATTTGTTTACCTTATTTTAGTATTATTATATTTTATTTGAATAGTAGTTTATTGTATTTGGTGGTAATTAGATTATTGTAGACATTTTCTATATTAAATGACAATCTAAACTACGATTTTGCATCACAAAAAGAGTTAGAAATGAGATCCAATTCCAAATCAATTTCAAGAAGTAACAAGCAACACTAAGTATATATTTTACAAAAGCCACATGACATATTATGTGGATTTGGTTTCAAACTAGGTAATTATTAATTTTTATAGAAAGTGGGTCTTATAGGAAAATATGATCTTTTCAAAAATTATTATTTTATAAATTTATTAAGTTATTAATTTACCATGTTGGTACCAAGTCGGGACCGACAAAAACTATTATGTAATCAAGATTATCACTTTATCGAATATTAATTTATTAAAAGTCTATTGGAAAAGCTATATATTCTATTAAAAGATTATAATTTAGAATTTTAAAATATTACATTTGTCCCAAGTACTAATATATAGATAATAGGAGCCTTACCTCTAAAAATATTTACTCTAAACTAAATAATTATATCTAGAAAGAATAAAAAAAATGCAATTTAAATACAAGCTATATACTCTAATAAAAGAATATAATTACGAATTTTAAACATATTTCAATGGTCCTACTTAATTAGCATGCTTAAATGAATCAAAAATTAAAATTTGTTTATATTTTTATTTAAAAAAAAAATATCAGTAAGAAATTAATTAAGCTCATTGGAAACTTAATAGCACAACTTTGAGCTAGCTTCAATTTGTAGAGGTCAGTTTCCCTTAAAGCATGCAAGCAATTTCTTCTTTAAGTTTCTCAAAAAACATATGCTTTATCTACTACAAAATTATTGCAGGCTAGGAGAATTTATGTAAATTATATATATTTCAATATTTAATTATCTATGCTAAACAAAGCCTAACCACATATTAAAATTTTAAAAAAAATATTACTATCAGTAATAATCATAAAGTTTTAAATTTAATAACAAATTTTATGTTTCTAGTCTTTATTGAAAAAATAACTCTATGGCCATGTTTGGTTTGAAGAAAGGGGAGGAGAGGAAAAGAGTGAAATGGAGGGGAAGGGAGAAGAAAGGAGAGGAGTAGAGAAGCGAAATTAGATTCATTGTTTGATTTGATATAAAATTTGATAAGGAAAAGAATTACAATTTTTTTAGATAAATTTATCATTTACCTTAAATATTAAATTATTTATATTAGTAACGAAATATAATCTAATATATATATATATATATATAATAAAATGGTGGTTCGGAGACTTTTTGGCGACGTCTGGTGGAGTTCCGGCAACGTCCGACGGAGTTCCAGCGACTTCCCAACGACATCCGGTGGTGGTCTGGCAACGTCGGGAGGAGTTCCGGAGACGTCCGGCGGAGGTCCAACGAAAATTAATTTATATTTTTATATTTTCATATTAAATAAATAAATAAATAAGTTTATTTATTTTGTTAAGTATATTAAATCATTTATTAAATTTAATTAATATATAATTATTTATAATATTAAATTAATAAAATAAAATTATAAATAATAATTATTAATGGCATTTAAGTTAAAAAGTTGAAGGGTAATTTTGGAAACTTTAGTGTCCAACATAAGAGGAATTTAAATTCTTCACTATTCGGTGTGGAATTCAAATTCTACATTATGATAGGTATTAAATTTTAATGGAAATTAAATTCTTATATATTTTGTCCAACCAAGCAATAGAATTTAAATTACTTTCCTCTCCTCTATTCTCTACTCCCAACCAAACATCACCTATAGGTAGGGTGAAAGTGGCTTAGTAGTGGAGAGACTATTGATATTTGGCTTGTTTTTGTTGGTTGTTGATCAGTGAAAGTCATGAAGTAGAAACGGAAAAGCGAAATAAAATATTGAACAATATATTTTTAACATTAAATGTTAGTTTTGTAGTATATATGTGGTGGTAGTTTTATAAATTTCAAAACACTTATTAATTTCTTTTTCAAGTGACGGTAATTGACTTGCTTCATTCATCTTATCAACCTCCATTTCTCAATCAACACTATTAAAAAAGATAGGGTATTTAAAGCCACAAAAAGACTCACTGTACCCAATTCTTATTGCACCAACAAGCATATTTCAAAAATAAAAATTTTCCTTACAAACCCTAAAAATTTTACATGAGTTCCCATTTTCGCCTCTTTTATTTTTTATCTCTTCTTTTTTAAAGTTTTAATGTCTATTTGGTATAATTTATCTAATGATTATAAATATTTATTTAATCCTATAATCTCTTATCAAAATTTTTATTATTGTTTGATTTTTTTTAGTAAAGTTTAAATAAATTCTTTTTTCTCTACTAGTAAAAGCTTAAATTTTAAGGATTTTGAGAGTAGAGGTTGAAAAGTTTTTTTAAATGTTAAAATATCTAAAATATCCTCTATTTATTTGACAATCTTATTTTATTCTTTCTATAACATAACTTTTAAAAACTTGTTTACTAAAGTAATTTTATAGTTTTTTATAAAAGCTCTCATGGACAATTAAACAACTAAATTTCTATGGGTAAAAGTGCTACTTACAAAAATTCTACTAACAAAATCTCTATTTAAATAAGTTTTACTTGAGATATTGTACTAGATGGAGCCTTATTCATTTGCCAATGACTATTGATAATCCATGGCAACAAAGAAATATTACTAAGTAGATATTTCCATAAAAGTTGAAATGATGAAAAATTGAATAGATTGGAAAGTGAAACCGATCAATAGCTAGCAGACTCCAAATTTTTTGACTGATTCATCAAAAACAAAAATGAAAAAAATTCAATTTATTTCATGGCATGAAAAGACTTTGTTTTCATCCATATTCCGTTCCCACTTGCATGTATATACAGTCAACTCAGGCATATTCAATCAGCAACAATCTATTAGCACGAATTAAAAATTTGACATCGTCATTTGGCTCACTATACCATAAACCGCAGAGTAGTGAAAATTGGAATATATATTTCTTTTATTTGTTTTGAGTTGTTTTATGCTTTTATATAGTTTTATACTTTTGTATAGTTTTATGTTAGGGT
Source organism: Citrus mangshanensis (assembly GCA_030449895.1). NCBI lineage: Eukaryota > Viridiplantae > Streptophyta > Magnoliopsida > Sapindales > Rutaceae > Citrus > Citrus mangshanensis. Next base: position 80,165 of record JASUUJ010000081.1, read on the forward strand.
ATTTAACTAATAAAAATTCTAATAGAAATGCGGGTATTGCATATTTTTTTTGGGTTCAAATAGTCTTGTCCCACTAAAAAATTTAAAGTAATTCTTATCTCTCAATGTACTCTATATCATACTAAATATATGTGTTGTTATATTATTATAAATTAGCAAGTGATATAAGAACACTCACTTTGTGCAAAAAAGTACTAGTTAGGTTTTCAGAAAAGACTTGAGGGCACAATTGCCCTACTTAAAACCTAGACTCTTTAAGCAATATATACAGCTTTTGTAACAGAACTTTTCTAGTGCACTTAAGCTTACTAATAAGTCTCTCGCACACCTACCGCAATTTATTAATAGGGCAATTATTTATTAGCCACATGTTCTTTTTGTACTTTTTTTAAAATTCACAATTCCTTTTTTTTTTGGGCTAAATTCCTAAAGTTACATTTTTTTTTCACCTATCCACTTCCATCTATAGGTTATTAAGAGAACTAATGGAACTTTGGACAAATGATTGTTCTGCCCCCAAAATATAAAATTATAATTTTTCCATAAATAAATGCTAAAAAAATCAGTCTTAATTTGAGGTATATAAACACAAGAACCAGCGTGCATGAAACAAATTTTCAAGTCATTCAACCAACTGTACAAGCTACTCACGACTAGTCATATAAACCTGCTTATATAATCTATCAAATTTGTTCATATAGTCCATAAATATAATAACTATACCATTAATTCAACTCATTATCTACACATTCAAATATCATAACCACTCAACTATCCATTCATTCAAATACAACACCTGCTCAACCATCATCCACACATCGCTTGTTCAACCTTTCATTGAAACACATCATCTACACATTCAAAATCGCATTAATTTATAATTCAAGTTCTGCAGTCAGTGGAAAGCCACATACAAGCATTCCCAAGAACTACTGCTATGGTTTCAACTACAGGACAGACTCGAGAGGGGACGGGTTACCCCACTCATGATTAAAACTAGTATCCGTTTCACTTTGGATACCAAAGCCTGTATTCCTGTCAGTTCAAGACCGGGGGTGCAATAGTAATGAAAATTTTTGGTCATCTAAGTTGAATAAATGCAAGTTTTGGTGATGATTTACTATTGAAGCTCTTAGATACTCAAGTAGTAGTGATGAGATGACAAACAATCAAAATTTAGAGTTGAAAACAATTAACTTGAAGTTGATGAAGTGGTGAAGATAAAGAAAATGCTTAGGGTCATTGAAAGGAAAGCTTAAATATGTAATAATTTTATTGGTCTATCTTTGTGCAATTGTGTTTATTGAAATGTGATGTATCCTATAAAGTATGCACTAATGAAATGAAAACTCAATTTTGACCTAATAGTCCTAGTATCTATCTTTGTAATTGTGTTTAAATACATCCTAAATAACATCTCGTTAATCATAAGAAATTAAAAATAACATATAATAGTTATCCAAAATACATCCAAAATAACCATTAATAACATCATCAAAATACAACCTAAATAACCATTGGCAGCCACATAATTATCCAAAATATAGCCGAAATAACCAGTAGTATTCCAAAATATCAACCAAAATAACAAGTTAAAATAAGTTTAGTTTGCTCTCATTCATTACAAAGAATCTGTGACATTTGAAGCTTGAGATGGATTTTAGGATTGGTTCAGTCTCGGAGTTGATTGTCTTTTTCTTGTTCTAGCATCTCCAGAGCTAGCTTGAGCCTTTTCTTTTCCTTGTTGCAACATTAGAACTCTGAATTGGGCCATTAAGTATCTAGATATGTTATATTAGTTTAAGAACTTGAATAAAAAGAACAAAAATATACAAACATGCAATCAAGATAGCACTTTTTTGTTGTTTCAGATGCCTACTGCTGGCTAGTTGAAACCATTTGACTTTGCTGATGATGCCTATCAAACATGTTGATTTGTAAATGAATGTTATGTTATACATAAAACAAATTATACATGCACAACAAATGACATATAGATGTAGCCAACACTTATTTTCTTCTCTTTATTGCCTGTTCTAAAGCGTTTAATGGCTAACTTGTAGTAGTTGATGCTAGAAAACATGATATCTTTTATTCGATAATAGTTTAAATATAATAAATAATAATAGTTACATATAATAAACAATAACTAACATAATAAATAATGATAGTATATTAGATATACCTAAGAATTATTGTTCCTATCTCTATTTGTCCCTGCAATAGATGAACTTAATAAACAGGACCTCACATTGTGATTAGAGCCACCACAAAATAAGCAAACAACAAAAAAAATTTATTTTCCTCTTTTTGAGGCTTATTTGAGCTTCTTTTTCAGATTTCTTAGGGCTTCCGATCTTTTTTTTTTTCCCACAGTTGACGGGTTAATCAATGGTCTTCTTGTAGGGTCTCATGTACACTGATCTGGAAAGGGTCTAAACATCACTGAATATGTGTTAAGGGAAATCTGTCTAGTAAAGCATGTTGGAACATACTTGATTAGTATTAAAAATTGTTTGATTATCAAACGATAAAAAAATATTATTTTGTGCTTATATTATAATTTATATTTGTGTTTATGCAATATTTTTAGGATTATTAATTATTTCTTAACTATATTCAATTTTGTGTATTTTTTTGTGTTTATTACGTAAGTGTTGGGTATAAATACTAATGTTATTGGTGTCAATGTGCAAGTGTACACATCAAGTAATAAAGTGATGAGTATTCAAGATCATCTCCACATGGATTGATGTTATCATATTTGCTACAGCAATCTTTACAGTGCAGATTTTGTGCTAAAATAAAATAAAATAAAACAATTAATGAAACTAATATACTAATTAAAATAAAAACGTAATAAATAAAATGCAACAAAGTAAATTATCACGTCAATCTTAAGGATAAAACCAATGGAAATATAGAGAAATTGAGTGAACAAACTCTCTTAATGGTATTGACTATTTTTCTAATGTTTGATCTACTACAAAGACCGAGCGTAATCCTTATGTATCCTCAATCGTCGCATGTTGGATGTCTTATATCTATATGCAACCTAACAGTGATCAGTTGTTATGCCAACATAACATATAGCATTACACGCTTAGGTTTTATTTACCCTAAAAGGTGAATCCTTATGTCCAGTTCATCACTAAATTTAGATTAAGCATGACTCTTTCGGGATAAATTAAACTCAATCTAGGAAAGACAATTTAAAACCAAGTATTGCTTTGATATGTTCTACTAAGATAGGCCCTTTTGCGGCTCTCTCCTAACTTTTATCATTAAATGGGTGATCAACTGAAATAATGAATAAAAATAAATACTATTAAAACAAACTGCTACAGCAAACATGCAGCAACACATATATTCAGTCAATAAACCATTAAGATTGTTTATCACTCAACCACAAATAAATTTAGTTCATGGTTTACAAAAGAAAAATAAAGACCAAAGTTTCTGCCATGAAACACATCCCCATAAATAAATAGAAAACAAGAGAATGATAAAAAGGATTGAGCTCCCAATTGATCTTTGCAATTTTTCCTCTTGTGCAGCCCATAATCTTTCTCTTGAATCTTGTTTTTCTTTTGTTTCTTTGTGTTTTTCTCCTTGGGTGATGGCCCCCCTTTATTCCTCATGATGTGTGCTCTTTTTATAGTTGAAAATTAGAGTAAACGGAAGCATAGGACGCCTATAAATCAGATTAGGAAACTGAAGATCGCAATTCTGCAATTATCCCGCGCATAATTTTCTCTATCATTGTTCCAGGATTGCTACAGCAATGGTTGCTACAGCAACAACTACAACAACTGCACTGTTCCAGATTTGTTTCAATTCTTTTGTAGCCAAGTTCTTTTCATCTTTTGCAAGCCTATTGTATCAGCATTCCTTCCTTAAAATTTGGGCTTCCGAACACCTACAATTATGCATATGATTTAGCACACAAATTATTTTAAATCAAACAAAATTTATAAAATTTATTAAAAGTAAACTAAAATAAATGTTTATGCAAAATATAACAAAAATGCAATAAAAACATGTCGTTTACTCTCAAAGTATTATTGATTTAAGTCTAAAAGTGCCATGATAACTCTCATTTCATAGAGTTATCAGTAAGATATTAAATTCACGTAATTCGAGACTCCAAACATATAAACGAATATCAAATTTGGATTCCGGAGGTCCAAAAATCTTAAGACAAGACCGCTTAAAATTGAGCTTGTGCAAAAAGTTAACTTTTTCTGACGAAAGATCGATTGAATGATAAAATGAGCTTATTATAGATATAAGTGCATTGATAAACAATTTTCACCAAATCTCAACCATTCATGATTCAATAGCCACGATCATGCCATGTGGCCTTGGACGGACCCAACTAGCCCCTTCTGGGCCATTAATTTTTCTTTTAAATATACCACAAGTCCCTTTTAAAAGAGTTAAATAAATGAATTTAGACACAATTTTTTTTTTAACAAAAGACTTGTAGTTCAATGGTAAGAGTGTTATTTGATTATTTTAAAGTTTTAGTTCAAATCCCAATAACAACATTATTTTTAAAAAAATATTTTGTAAAAACTACTTAGAAAAATGATACTTTCACACATTTAAAATAAATAATTTATTACTATTTTTATTTAGAATTTAAATGAAACTACCCCAAATTAAATAATTTATTTGAGTTTATGAGGCTTAAAATGTATTTAAGTGAACATTAAAAAAAAGCACCCCAAATTAAATAAAAAAATTTTAACTTAGCCTCGTAATTTAAGTGTTTAGGTCCGCCACTACACGTGGCAATGATTGTTGAAGCAAGTTGTAAGATCCAACCCTTTGTATTCAGGTTGACCTGATCCACTGATCCAACTATTAACCTGTCAAATCTCAACCGTTCTTTGATCGAATAGAACGCTTCACATGATGCCACATAATGTTGACTTTTGAAGTTTGACCAGCCATTGGATCTTGATCTAATAGCTTTGAGGAGCGCATGTATAAAACTTATAATGAACTGCAAAATACTGGATTATGAATGTATTTTTCTATAAATAGAGCCTCATTTTTATGTTTTGGGTGTCTCTCTTCTTCTCAATTTCTCTCAATTTTCCTATAATATTATTTTTCAGGTGTGTTTTAATATTTTGTATAATAATTTTTATAAATAAATTTAGTTTTATTTTCAATTTTAGTTGTTTCTATTCTTTTTAATTATGAGTAATTTAATTTTAATAATTATTTTTATTTCAATTATGCTTAGCTAAAGAATAATAGTTAAAGTAAGGTGAAACTCTTAGGAAATAAATATGATTTAATCAAATTTTATTTTTAATTATATAAATTAAATTATTTTCTATTTAATTTTATACATATTTTATATTTTGAAATTTTGATTTATTGTAGACAAACAAGAGAGTTTAGCACAATAAATTTTTAATATCTTAATACAAGATATTGTAAAATTGTATTTTGACTTATTGTATACAAATTAAATTTTGGCACAATAAATACTTAATCCATAATAAAATTAATGGGAAAATAATAATAATTTATATAATTAATCTTTTGGGCAATAAACCTAAATAAAAAATGGCAAAAAGAATTTATTAAATTTTATTTACTACTAAAAGTGGATTCATATCCCTAACTAATTTAATTTCATAGTTTCACTTAAATTAAGTTGCATATATTCAAGTTTTATTTTCATTTTTAGATAAAATCAAATAAACAAATTAAATCTTTCTCCATTGACTCACACATTATAATATAATAAGACACTTTATACTTGGGAATTAAAATTACTTTTAAGTAAAATACTCCTAAACTTCATGTCTTGAATACTCCATGGCAGCCATAGCATGTTGACAAGAAAGGCTAGTAATTTCTCAATAATTGCAATCACATGTTTTGAACTTTAGCTTCACCACAAACCTTCTAAGTGGATTATAGGCTCTATCCATGACTTGAAAATTTAGATCACCAGAAGCTTGTACAATCATTTTCTATGCGGTCTTTTTTTTTTTTTGGTCCAACTTTGTCAAAACTTTAGGTGTCAGTCATCTTTTCCAAGTGGTTGTCTCATTTCTTCTTTTTGTGAACTATTTCATAACTCTCCATCCAATTTCTTCAAGCATTGCCAAGTAAGGTCTTTCTTAGTAAGTTAATATCCAACTATTGAAGCACTTCAATGCATTGTTGTCGGTGCGATCTACCATGCAATTTATGTCATATGTGTGCATTGACCAATTATAACCATGTAGTTCTCTTCCCAACCATTTAAATGCGCTTGCTTTTCAGCTTTGATCTTTGCTATTGCCTCACCAAAATCATGCTTGTTACCACTCTTAGTACCTTTCTAAATAGTTGTTTTAACTATGCACCAGCAAATGACTTAGAAAAATTAGCATAAACATGCCTAGAACATGCCCTATGATAGGTAGTAGGTCATGTGTTTGAAATTGAATTAATCAGCCCCTTCTGTCTATGACTGAAAAAAGTAACCTACCTTCTATCATCCAAATAAATATTCAAGTGCTCTATAAACCATCTCCATGTCTCTGTACTCTCAATCTCATAAACACATATTGCCAATAGGACAATCCTATTATTACCATCCATGTCAACAGTGGCTATAAACACTCTACCATGTTTACTCTTCAAGTGACATCCATCTACTCTAATAAAAGGTCTACAACCAATAAAAGTAACAAAAAAATGTTTGAAAAAATACCTTGTCATGTATAGAAACAACACCACACAACATCTTGCATACTAGTCCTGGATCAACTTTGTGAATGACAGCAGCATAGTCAAATAATTTCTGATATCCTTTTGAATGATCCTCAAGTATCTCCAGTCTTGTCTTTGCTCTAGCCCTATATAATGTCATTTTTTCAATTCTCAAACCATAAGTCTCTTGCATATAATTCTTCAAAATATCTATCTCCACATTAGGGTCAACAGTAACCTAAATCTTTATTTTAGTAGCAAACCAAGTAGAAGTAAATTTCACTTTCTTGTTAGTAAGTCTGCAATCATGCTTTTTGTTGTATTCTCACAATCTAAAACCAATTCCATCATTTAGTTTTGCACCAACCATATACCATGGACAGTCATCTTCTTTACAAGTACCCACAAATCTTCTAGGTTCACTATATACAGTTTTAATGGCAAACGTTTTCCTCACCATCACCTCATGCAATATCTTTCTAAAATGAACATCTCTAAATATATGCCCTAATTTTAACCTATGTTTCCCATGGCCACCCCCTTTGTAATCAAGTTGTTGTAAATAATTAGACAATTGGACAGTGCCGAGCTCAATAACATCATCAAAAGAATTAATCAACATTTTTACCTCTTTATTAGCATAAGATAGATTGTCACCTAAATTGGATTCTAAGTAGCTGTTTTGACCTCTTTCATGATCCTCACTACCCTCATTATCCTCATAAAAAATAGTAAGTTCAGCAGCACTATCAATTTTAACTTGCATGGATTCCACATTAACATCATCATCACTGCTAGCCTTTTTGTCTGAATAGTCGATAGTAATGATCCTTGTCAGATTCATCAGCCCCAACCACAGCTTGTTGCCCAACAACAGCTTGTTACCAGCAGTAGAATGTCCCTTAACAGAAGCATTTTCCTTAACAAAGTCATTCAATTGAGTGATCAGTTCATCAGTCAATACAACTCGTAGGTTAGTCAATAATGCATGTAGTAAGGAAGAATCCTCAAACTGAAGGTGAAGCACTAGTACAACTTCAACTGTAAAAGTATGAACACCCAAAAACTGATGAATTCTAAGCAAACAATCCAGCCCAAAATTTGAATCTAGCGCAACATTCACCTTATTATCCAAGTTTATAACATTTAACAGAATTTTTAAAGTGGAGTCTAATCCATATGAACTCGTAATGTTTACAACAATATCCTTTATTTTGACAACAGTATAGTCAAGTTCAAGCAATATTAAATTCTACTTCATGCCTCGAAAGGATATCACTAACTCTAGTTGTGGCATCCTGAATGTCCAAAACAAAAAAGACAGATTCAACAAGATGTAGTTATATATATTAATGAGACATAAATATAAGTTTATGGAAGAAATAAAAACAAACAACCAGGTTATCTTCCTATTGTATTCCAACAGTCATTATTCCCTATAATAGTAATGTATTATTAATATATTGCAGGTAAGAAACTTAGAGGAAAGGTATGGAAACAAACATCTTGCAGGACTTTGTCAGATTCTAAATTGTTGTTTTTGAGAGATTCTAATTTCATGTGCAATAACCAAACCTTCACCAGGGGGCTAGGGGATATGGATACACATGGATAAAATTTTTTAAAAATCCATAACTTGTAGTTTAGCAACTAAAAATTTTCAAAAGCCTTAAATTTTGTAAACCATAGGAAGAGATACATGAGTATACAGGGGATAAAAATGCATTCAACCATATTAGCAGCAATCTTGCATGCACTTACATCTCAACAGTCCTAAGACAATATATTACTCCTTAATTTATCATTACCCCTAAAAGTTTACTAGAAATCAACCTAATCTATATTCTAGGGTTTCAAGAAACAAAGATTAACAACATTTTCATGCAAATCTTAAATAACATTGTTCTATATGAAAATTAAATGAAAATAAATAAATAAAACGAAACTTACTTGATACTACCTTAAAACCTGGAAAACCTAAGCGTTGAGACTTTTAAATAGCTCACGGCTATCCTCAATACCTCTGAATCTTTGATTTAACAAAAGCTTTGAAACTCAAGTGTGGTTCGTTGATGAAAATAGATGGAAATTGTAGAAAAAATGGCAGAAATTTGTTGCTTCTTCATGCGTGGGGTGGGTCGCCAATGTGGAATAAACAATGGCTATTTTCATTGATTGCTTTGCTCTATACCACTTTGCCTTTTTCTTTTTCTTTTTTTCTAATCAAAAGTGTAAACAACATCATTTTTTACTGCTCAGGTGAAATGAATAATTTGTCCCATGATGTCAGTAATGTTATAACAGCCTACAGACAAAAGTGGACATGTGTGACAAAAAAATGTAACTTTAGGTGGAATTAAGCTAAAAAAAATTGTGTATATTTGCAAAAACACAAAAAAGGCAACAATGTATAATTGCCCTTATTAATAATGATGATGATGATGATAAACTAAATAGCAAAGACAGCATAAATTCAACAACATATAATAAGACAAAAAACCACTATCCTAAGGCCTGTAAAGATGCAATGTCTTTAAAACAAATTCACTACCTTCGCAACGATGCTTGAATTATATTAGCATCATAAATTCGCCACCTTCACAATGATGCTTGAATTATATTAGCATCTATCTTCTAGGATATAATGGAATTGAATATTGTTGACAGCACGATCTCATTATTCCATCGAACTTTAAACAAATGTTTGAACTCTATCACACGAAAATTTAAGGCTAGAGAGTATTTGCTTAAGAGAGGAGAAGAAAATTGCTTGGATTTTTAGTTTATTTTGCAAATGGAAGCTCATTTATAGGTTTTAAGAGAGGGCATTAGTTGGTTGAAATCCTATGTGGGATTCTTCTTTATTTCTTTTTACATCAATTGGTGTTTTTGAGATCTAATTTCTCATTCATCCAAATACCTATTTAAGTGTCACATGAGTTGTTGCAAAGAGCACACGGAGGAGTTTCCAAATCATTTTGTATAAGTATATATTTCAAATATTCATCTTACTCAAAATTAGCTTTAAAATAGCCACTTTATGCTATTTTTCTAAAAATATATACCCTTGAATCACAATTAAGCTTGAATCATTTATAGGTAGTATAGTTGCTATTACTCATGCCAGAAGTGTTGGTGTAGCAGCAACCGCCATGGTTTTGGAATGTCTTTAGTGCCAAATGCAAAATTTGTAAGGAGTTGTGAAATTAGCACCTTGCAGATTTTAAATATTTATTTATGCCTTTCCCTAATTTTTTTTTGTATAAGCTTGAAACTGTAAAGAATTTTATGAAAAGATCAGTTGCTGAGTTAGGTTGATAGAATGTCTCATATTCTTTTTTTAGGCTACGCGGATAATGAGTTAAACGACTCAAGAGAATTGGTAACTTAAACTAAAGATTTATAGGAGTCTTGCGTTTAGCAAAGATAAAGGGGCCAAATATTACTATTATTTTATTTTTATTTTCATCTATATCTAGAGATGGTTAACGGGCCGGGCAGCACATGACACGACACAAGCACGGCACGTGTCCATATACACGAGTACGCTTTAGGACACGTGTCACAACACAATACGCATGCGAACTGGGCTAAACTTAGAATTTTAGGCACATGGGCCTTAAAAGCACAACATAATTATAGATGGGCTAAAGCACAGCAGGTGAAAAGGCTAGGAATAAGCACGTTTTACTTTTTAATGAAATTAAACTTAAAATTCTATAATTTTACATATAACTTAAAATTGAATCTTTTAATATATTTTATTAGCGTAAGTTTTTTAAATTCATTTAATTCATAGTTTCAAAAAAAACTCTAATTGATTTATAATTTATAATTTATTAAGTGAATAATTGATATCATGATTTTAACAAATAAAATTATAAATATAATAATTTTATAAATATGTATTAATGTTACCATGAACTATGATTTATGACTCTATGTAAGTCCAAGTTAACAATTAAATTAAACCTTAAGAAAAATTAATTAGTATTGTTATTTTTGTTGTTGTTAAGTATTAAAAATGAATTCTAATACCGTAGGGTCTAACTTAGTAATTAATATCACATTCTCTTCATATTATTAATTTATTATTATTGAATATGGACTTGAATTTTTAATTTTTGATTCTATTGAATTTAACTAAAAGCACATGGACCCAATAAGGTTGAAAAAAGTACGGCATGCTCTTTAAAAAAAATAAGAAAAAAAGAAAAAGTTTATTGTTATTTTTTCTTAGGCATAGTACAACACGACTCACGACACAACACGTGTATTAGATTGAGCCTAAGTAAAAAAAAATTAGATATAACACGAGCACAAACACACATGAATCTTCCTTTGATGGGCCGGGCATCTTTATCTATATCAGACTCCAGTATGGTATAACCACCTAGCCAAGCCCACTAACGGGTTCGCCCCTAATTTGTGATATTTCTGTGTGTAAAAGTTGAGAATATATTTTCGATATTAGGACGTAATTATTAATTTTAAATAATTATTTTGCTTCTGTCATTAATGGTTGGCTACCTACCATTTTACATTGTTAGAAACTTGAAAAGTCTCATCCAACATTTTAAATAAAAAGACAAAATTTGTGGTCTTTTGCACACCTGTGATTACCACCTGCGATCACCTGATTGGTGAGTCTACCACACAAGCCACTCTGTTGCTTTCTCTTTTCAATACTCATTTAAAACAAGAAAATTCAATATTTGAATTCATTACAACCGAAGGGCATGCTGCATACTTATAAGGTGCGTTTGGAGCCCCTCATAATATGGGACTGCATTTCATTCCGCAACTGCGGCAGTTTGCGGCATTAATTCTTTTAATTAATTAATTAATTAATTATAATAATAATAATAAATGAAAATTTTTTAATTTGATATAATATTATATAATATTATTTTTTATTTTTACATTCTAGTTATTAATATACATTCAAATAAATTTATGATTTATTATTCAATAATTTTATATTACATTTTTATTTTAATTAAATTAAAAATATAACTAAATAATGTATTATTTAATTAAATTAAAAAAAGTATATATTGCACCAAACATGATATTCAATTATAGCTTAATACAAAGTAATGCAATATAATTAATTCAATACAATATAGAGTGTCAAATACACCTACAATTTATTTGTATTAAATCTATCTTACATTTAATATAAGATACATCCTCACACATGAACAGTATGTGGACTCCACATATACACTGTTCATGTGTGAAGGTGTATCTTACATTACATGTAAGATAGTAATTGTCTATAAAAAAATTGTAATAAGAAATAGAGTTATTCTAAGAAGTTGCTAATTAGAAGACGGTTTGAGGGCTAAAATGAAATAAATAGCCACCAAGCCGTGATGATTTATGTTTCATTCAAGCATGCAGAATAAAATGAAGGCTTATGAGATTCTACAGATGGCCAAAAGGTCCCACTTCAACAAAACATATCGTTATAAGACAAGGGATGGTGGGAACGGTGCAGTGGCAACCACGGCTGATAGAGGAGCCAGGGTGGCAGTGTGTGATATCGAAAGAGAATTTATTTGTGTTGAAGCAGCAGCAGCAGCTGCTTCGTTAGCATTAGTATTAGTACTAAACCAATGTTTAATTTATAAGGATGTTAATATCATCCAAATTTAATTATATATATATATATATGTCAGAAAATTATTATTTTTATTTTTATTTAAAATTAACGTTTATTACATATTTAACTTGCTAAAGATCATAAACTGAAGCCATGAGAATGTTATGATGAAATGGATCCTTTTTAGTACTTTTGGTGGGTTTTCACTCTATTAGTGCATGTAGGTAGTGTGTAGTTTCAACTAAATATAATTACTGATTACATGGTGATTTAAAAAAAAAAATGCATACAGACATTACATACATGCATTTACCTCTAATGTATTTGAAAATCTTTCATAATCTAGATACACTTTTTTTTTTTTTATTTATATATAGTCAAGACTAGTTTCTAGTCAGCATTGGACTAGACCCCTCCCATTTAGAACACACCCTCTTTGACTTTGTTTTTCCTATCACCTTTTTTTTTTGCCATTTTTTTCGCTAATTATCAACAGCAACTGAAAGGTAAATTATACCATTTAACATATATTACACAAGAAAATTAATTATTTGCAAGTCTCATACCTTACCATAGCTGCTCCTAATGGTCGCTAGAAACAACGTTCCTTATTGATTTTCTTTCTCGCGGGTGGGCCGTACGTGGAGAATTTTCCACAGTGAGAAGCGTGGACTCAAAAGCATTTCTATAAAAGTAACACCAGCAGAACAGTTTTGGTTCATGCATCCTCAATTTATTTCTAGCTCTCTCTCTCTCTATCTCTCACTCAAAAATGGCGCCTCCATATTATTTGGTGATCAACACTAATATCGTTTCAGGCAGTCCAATAATTGATGAAAGCTTCAACCTCGACGAGGCACTAACGATGATCACAAACACGTCGTCAACGCCACCAGATCAAGACCAACCAAAGAGTCACGACGGGCAAACAAACAGTGAATTGACGGTGTCGAGCTTGCCAACAGTTGCTGCCGCCGAAGGCCGTTGCACGGTCTGCATGGAAGATTTTCTGCAGGCATTTTCCGGTAAGCAAGTTCCATGTGGCCACGTGTTCCATGCAACGTGTATCTCCACGTGGATCTCCCTTTCTAATTCTTGCCCTGTATGTCGGAGCGGCGTCATCGCATAATCTCTGGCTAGAAATAATTAAGGCTCTGTTTGTTATCTTAAAACCATACTTATGAAATAAAATATATTTATATTTGATATAAATAATTTTTAATAATAATTTTGATAAAAATAAATAATGTATTAATTAGAAAAATTATCCACCGTCTACCCGTTTTTTTCAACTTTTTTAAAAATACACAATTTTTTTTGGCTGAAATTTACTTGAAGTTACATTTCTTTTCACTTTTCCACTTTCGTTTGAAGACCATTAAGAAAACTAACGGAATATTATATAAATGATTTTTTTACCCTCAAATGTAAAAGATAAATTATCTATCAACTACCTTTTTTCATATTTTTTTAAAATATACACAATTCTTAATTTTTTTTTTGTGAACTCCATTTTAAGTTATATTGTTTTGTACATTTCCACCACTGTGTCGTTATGAAATGACAAATTTACTCTTATGATATCAGCAAAGTTCTAACGGTATTATAACGAGAGTGAACCAATGAAAAAAATATTAATTTCTGGTGGAACCCTGCAAAAAAAAAAGTGTATTTTAAAAAAATTATGAAAAAACGGGTGGACGGTGGATAATTTCCCTATTAATTATAAATATTTTACTGAAAAAGTAGTGTGCTCATAACAAACTAGAGTGTACATATCTATTGAACACTTTATAGTGTAAATATCACATGATTCATGCCCAACTTTGAATGGTTTGTCATATTTTTATGAAAGTCTGATGTAGGAAATTAGTTAGTAATTAAAGCATAGAAACACCAATTTATGATCAACATAAAGTTCTGGAATATTGTGAAAATTAATTTTTGGCAGCCGTGTTAAAATTTGTCGAGCAAGAATTGATTCAATGGTCAAATCTGAGGTGGATCCGACGTTATAAGCTCTTGGGAGGACTCGTTAATGTGCCTTCGAGCTTTTGGGAGGACTCACAAACGAGTCGTTGAAGACCTTGAGTTTTTTGGGAAGTGTAATGCTATACATTCTAAATTTTTTATCTTAAAAAATTATTTAAATAATATGATATTTATAAATTAATTCAATGAATCTCGTAAAAAATTACCAACCACTCAATAAATGACACATCATTTATAATGAAATTTGGGATAAAAAATTTAAAATATTTACTATAACTCTTTTGAAAAATGGGGTTTTAAGAGACTTCTTTAGAGCTGGTAAAGTTGCTAAGGGAAAGACTGGATATATCTATTTGATTAGTACTTTAGTAGTCATAGGAGAAGTTGAACAATAATTTGATCTTGATAAAAATTCTTTACACCCATATATTTTACATATAATATAATAGGGTTAATGCAACAGCAAACCCAACAAAAGAATGAGGAAGAAACCCCAATATTAGGGTTATTTTCGGCATTCACAGGTGTTACAAAAGATTATATAATTTTTCGATATTTTTATTGAGGTATGTTAAGAAACGGAATTTTTAAGTGGAGTTTTGAGGGCTGCCAATAGCTCCACTCTCACTTCGCCTGTTGGTTTGAATATTTGATTTTGTGGACTGCATTGCATACAATTTTTGGAACAATTAAGCATCCGTTTTCTTGGGCTCAATATTGGGCTTATCTTTATAATCGTGTTGTTTGGGCACGGATCGGGTTGGGCTGGGTTGAATATCAACCCGCATGTAGAACGTATTAAAATTTTTCAACCCGACTCAACCCATTACATATCTCAACCCAACCCGTAAAACTGCGGATTGGGTCAGGTTGGGTTAGGTTGGGTTGTTGGATTAGACTTTTGAAAAAAAATTTATTTTTATAGTCTAATTAAATAGTAAATAAAAATAAATAAATTAATTAAAAAATTAAAAATATAAATATTAAAATCTTTAGAACAAATCCGACATTTCAAAGTTTTATATTTATATTTTTTAATTTTTATATGAAATATCAAAATTTATATAATAAATTTTATATACATACTGTTGATTGGATTGGATTGGATTGGACTTTTGAAAAAATCTATTGTTATAATCTAATTAAATAGTGAACAAAAATAAATTAATTAATTAGATAAACTAAAAAATAAATATTAAAATCCTTAGAACAAATCTAACATTTAAAAGTTTTTATATTTACATTTTTTAATTTTTAAATAAAATATCAAAATTTATATAATAATTTATATATATATACGGGTTGACGGGTTGGGTTGGGTTAAAATTTTTTAACCCAACCCAACTCGCAAATAGTACAGGTTGGGAATTTAACAACCCAACCCAACCCGTTTATTTTATCAACCCAACTCAACCTGGAAAAAATCACACGGGTTGGGATGGGTTCACGGGTTGGGCGGGTTGATGCCCACCCCTAGTTTGGGCTTAGCTTTTGTATAAAATGAATATTTAAAATTTAAAAAAAATAATAAGAGATGAACTACTGGCATCCCTCTAAAGTCCTCCTAGTATTCCTTTTAAAAATTATTTTAAAAAAATCAAACTTTTTTTTCCAGATATGCCCCTTTTAAATTTTGTTGAATTATTTTTTTTCCCTTTTGTAATGAAAATCCACACCCATGCTATTTCTTTTCCCAATTAAGTTAGATGTCACATTTAAAAACTCCATTAACAAAATGAAAGTAAAATAAATATTGTCATAACTTTGAGAACAAATATTTGAATCTTGATATGAATTTTTTCATCTTAACAAATACTCATTTTTGTTACAAATAGATGTGAAAT
Source organism: Citrus mangshanensis (assembly GCA_030449895.1). Lineage (NCBI taxonomy): Eukaryota > Viridiplantae > Streptophyta > Magnoliopsida > Sapindales > Rutaceae > Citrus > Citrus mangshanensis. Next base: position 96,335 of record JASUUJ010000081.1, read on the forward strand.
GATAGGGAGTTTGGGGCTGATATAGAGAAGCCATAAACCATGTGGTTTCTTGCATGTTGATTACTTATCACTGCATCTAAATTATACTCCACTAATTATAAGTAATTAGTTCTGAATTTTCTTGTAATCAAAACACGGAGATCTTTATAAGGAGGATCCACACCTTGGAAAGACGCTCATGGGCGCCAAAACAATATCTTGCATGACATTATGGTATCGGAGCGCTCCCGATGGTGGGACAAACCTCAGAGGACCCCTGGGGGTTGTATGTAACACCCGAATCCCACATTGCACGGAGAGAGATGTTGGGTTTATGAAGTGGGGTACATTATCCAGACAAGATATTGTCCGCTGCCTTAACAAGCCCGCACGGATTTGTTCTCGCCATACACCCCAAAACGCTGCTATAAAACCCAACATCTCTCCCGTGCCTGCACTGCAAGATATTGTCCCTTAACAAGGCCCGCAGATTGTTCTCGCCCATACACCCCAAAACGCTGCTTGCCATCACCCCTTATAAACCTAGTATCTCTCATGTGCTTTGCCAATGTGGGATTCGCCTAAGGTGTTACATACACCCCCCTTAGGGACTCAGCGTCCTCGTTGAGGTTTGCCCCACCATCGCTCAAGAGGACACGCGGAGCCGCTCTGATACCATAATGTCAGGACCCAACCTGCACTTAACAAGGCCCGCACGGATTTGTTCTTGGGGCGCCCATACACCCCAAAACGCGTCTTGCCAATTAAGGTGTGGATCACCCCTTATAAACCCAACATCTCTCCAGTGCTTTGCCGATGTGGGATTCGCCTAGGGTGTTACATTTCTATTCGGACTTCCAAAATAATTCTAGTTTTTTTTAACTTATTTTATATTGTAATTTATCCTTTAGTTGTGGTTGACTTGTACTTGATTCAGTAAAAGTTAGTTAGCTAATTTATTAGCATTAGTTTAGGATTGTGCCCATCTACTTTTATTTAAATATTGTAGGCTCATGTTTTATTTTTAAGCTAATATTTAAATTAACAAAAGTATCAATAATTGCATAATGAAATATTCTTTGATAATTTTAAGTAGTTGGTATTAATCTTTTGAAGTGGTAACAATATCTATGAAGCGGTTCATGTTTATGTTATTATATTTCTTATTTATTTTTTAGGGAGGACCTAAGTTACGTTAAACGTAACTTAGTACCTGCCTTATTTTTTTTTATTTTTTGGTTATAGATTCCGTGCATGTAACATTTGGAATCAGAGCCAAGCTAATAAAGCAAGGACAAATGCCTTGCAATTTTTAACAATGGAGCATGTATTATTCTAATTACTCTTGAGAAATTTTGTAAAGTCTATTCCCGAAAAATTTGGTGTGGCGATTTGATGTCACATTAAGGATGGTGGCTTGAGCTTTTTAGTGGCATTGCACTTCTAACTATGGGTGAAATTCACCTATTGAATGATCTATGAGGAGTAGATTTTACTTCAGGAAAGTCACCCTTGAGGACAGGTTAGTTTTTCAGGCGCAAGGAATGACACGGTCTTTCAATATAATTTCAGAATTTTTATTTCTAATTTATAGAATTTTTATTTTTAATTTACTTTAATATATAAGTTATCGCTTAGTTATGGTTAACGTGCACTTGACTGAGTAAAAATTAATTAGTTATTTGCATTAGTATATCATTGTGGTGTCTAATTTTAATATTATACTTTAGGTTTAAGGTTTATTATTAAGCTATTATTTAGACTAGCATCAATATCAGTAATGATAGACTAGAATATTATTTGGAAACTATGAGTTATAATTTGAAGGAATTAGTCCTTCAAAGTGCCAATAATATTTATTGAGAGGTTCGTTGTTTATAATATTTTATTGGGTAAAAGCTCATTCAGTCCTTATATTTTAATATTAGTGTCTATTTAGTTTCCGTATTTTTAAAATACCTCGAAACATCCCTGCCGTTAAAGTATTGATACCCCTACCCTTACTTTTATTTCTTTTGGCTTACTTTTACAATATTACTCTTTTATAATAATTTTTTTGTTTGGACATTAATAAAAAGAAAATAATTAAATTACCAATTTAACCCTAAAAAATATAAATAAAAAATTATAGTAATTTTTAATTGTCAAAAATTGTATGCAAACTATCAAGTGTGCAAATGGTGCTTGCAAAAAAATTAATATAATTTTTTTAGGATTAAATTGGTAATTTAATTATTTTATTTTTATTAATGTCCAAAAAAAAAATTTATTATAAAAGTGTAATATTGCAAAAGTAAGCCAAAAGAAATAAAAAGTACAGGTAGGGGCATCAATACTTTAACGGTAAGGATGTTTCGAGGTATTTTTAAAAATACGGGAACTAAATGGACACTAATATTAAAATATAGGAACTAAATAGGCTTTTACCCTATTTTATTTCCTTTTCGTTTTATTTTTCTTTGCAAAAAAAAAAAAAAAAATTGTGCTTGCAACATTTTGATATCAAAATTAGACAACTAATAAGGAGCACATCCTTACAATGGAGCAATGACTAGAAAGGATACAGAAAATGATGGAACCTATGATTCTTGAACAAAACGTATTTTTAAAGAAATTGTCGGGCATAGTGACTAAAATATCAATCTGATTGGGTGCAGATTTGAATTCAAGTGTCCATAATGTGAAACGTGTAGAAGAAAATAGTACAACTTTGGTGGAAACTCTAGTCTCCAACAAATTAACTAGCGATGTGGCAACCCCGATGGAGGAGGAAGTTGTTCGACAACGCAACAATTTTATGAGTACATTGCAAACACAAAGTATTCAACAAGTTCACGCCCTAAAGCTGAGAGTGCTTTCTAGTCATCCGAAGGTGCAAGGAGTCTTTTCAAGTGCAAAGCTAAAATTTGTAGGTACTATAATCCGAAATAATCTACAAACCAAGTGACAAAATTAAAGAAGCTGGATTTTATTGAGATAAGGAGGCTTTTTCTAGAAAGGTTCAAGGTATCATTTTATCTCGTTAAAAATTGGAAGCGGAGAACTCTGTGAATAGACTGAAAAAGGCTCACCTTTAAGGACAAGGAAATTTTTAAGGGGAAGGACTGATATGATCATGTATTTAAATATTTCGTTTATCTTAATTTTATTTGTATTAGTTATTTTAATATTATAAAATATTATCTAGTAGTATAGGTTAGCAGTTTGTGATTTAATGGAATTTATTTGCGGGAATTGTGGTTGGTTAGTTATTTTAAGGGGATAGTTGGATTAAGATATTCTAAATAAATATTCCTATTTCATAATAAAAGATGGTGGAATGAATATTATTTTAATGGAACTCCATTTTTTTAAAAAGAGAAATATTGATTAAATAAGGATGAGAAAATTTAAAGATAATAAGATAGTATATGCGAAAAATCTTCAAGCAAAACAAAAGAACCACAAAGAACCACAGAGAAAAAGTCCAAATTTCGCTAAACTATCTGCAGTTTCATTGCAGTTCCTCGAGATATGTTGAATCCTGAAATTATACTTTGGCATAATAAGTTGTTATATTTCAGCTATAATCCAAAAAATATCAGTCCTTGTACTTTACCGTAGGGATGGTAATGGGGAGGGAAGAGGAGGGGACCAACCTCCCTGTATCTATCCCCGATATCTTGTGTATGTCCTTATCTTATCTCCATCAAAATTGCTTAAGGGAATCCATGTCCCCTCCTTAAATAATAACATGGGATCCTCGAGGGTCCTCGATTCCTGAATAAATGATACATTTTTTGTTTTCGATTTTAATTTAGTCATACTAAAATAAAAAATTGGAATAAAAGTAAAGTTTGTCAATATTTCTTACAATAACATTGATCCATTACAACTGTCACATTACAAAATACAAATCATCAAAATAATTATCTTCATCAATCTTCATAATCGTACAATAAAAAGAAAAAGAAATTACTTTTATATCAACAATAATATAAACGAAACTGATATATATACTTAATTAATATTTTTAAGAAAAATATTTACCTCTTGCATCTTCTACTCCTCCTATTCTTCCTCGAGAAATGTGGCAAACTAAGAGATAGCCTCAAGTTTCAAATCTAAAATAATAAAAATAATATAAGTAATGTAACTTATAAGTGAAAATATTAATAATTATATAAAATAATTACAATGTAAAATAAACTAATATTGTCGTTGTAAGCTCATAGCCAACTTTGACAGTACATTAAGGCCTCCAATATGCTTGGATGAAGTCTGTTACGATTGGTGCTCACAATTCCACCATCGGTGCTAAAAGCTGATTTAGAAGCAACAATTGTAATTAGAATTGCCCAAATATCTCTAGCAATTCGAGCCAATATAGGATACCTATGTGCATTTGTTTTCCACCAACTCAAAATGTTAAAATCTTCCGTCTGTGGTATAACTTTCTCATCCAAATATGAATCTAACTTATTTGCAACAGCCACACAGTCTCCATTGTTTACATAATCATCAAATCATGTCATCCATTTGGTTCCTTTCTTATAAGAATCCCCTATAGATCTAGTAGAACAAGAATTAATACAAGTATAACAGTTGGTGGAAACTTCAATTGATACTCTACCACTAGTTCCCGGCGAAGGGTGACCACTTTCCCAACATACAACTCTTTATCATCACCATAAACCATAGGAAAGTAATATTCAATGAACTTGCAAAAATTAAAGATATAGGCCACACCTAAAATTCCACTCATATCTTGCCAATATTTATCAAATTTCAGTAACATCAATTGAGCCATATGTTGAATCTTATCACAAGGTGATAAAAGTCAATCTTGTAAAAATAATTTAATCTCACACACATGTTGCAAGAACACATTCAATGTTGGATATTGAGTTCCTGAAAATAACTCAGTGACATCATAAAAACTTTTCAAATTCTCTTCCAAAATAGTGGCAAATTGCCAATCTTCCTCACCAGACAAACATTTATATTGTCCATCAATATGCTTTAATCGAACAAAAATATTTTTATTTTGCAACACAATTGAAATCATAAGACATGTGGAATTCCGCAAAATAGGACAATCAAGCACTAATTGTTTATCATATTTAACATTTGAACGACTAGAAATTTCTTCAAACTTTTCCTTTCTTTTACATGATCGAGTCCAAAAAACAACACTCTCACGAAATTTTGCAATCCCATTGTTAATCACACCCCTCCCTTGACAATCAAATTTAATATATGAGCACAACAACGAATGTGAAATAATTTTCTGTGCAAGATGAGATCATCTCTATTAAGTTTAATAAAAAGATATGCCATAATGCAGTCATTGGCAGAACAATTGTCCACAATCATAAAAGATACCTTATGTACAAGGTTAAGATCCATCAAGATATATATATTATAGTCAAATTTTGATTTAATAAACATGTAAGAAAAAATAAGTTAAAAACAAAATAAAATTAAAGACCTTACCTCAAAACTAGACTTTGTATCATCCAAAAGTCATCAATAAAGTTACAGTTACTGCCATGTACCCTTTTGTTTGGGTATCCGCAGTCCACAAATCTATTGTGATGGCCAATCTACTTTGATTACTTGTCAAGGCATTCAAATTCTTAGCCTTTTCATTCTCGTAGAAATCCAATATCCCCCTTTTTAATTGTATTTCGAGACACATGCTTCCACAATGGGTTAAGTGAGGATAATATCTCTCTAAATCTCTCATGATCAACAATACTTAATGGATACTCATGTTTGACAATTGCACGTGCAATTGTTTTCCTTGTGACATCTTGATCAAAAACAAAGTTTCTACCTTTTAATATCCTTTATCATCCTTAACGATATTCAACTTTGCTATGTAGTGATTGATTTCTTTTTGTTTTTTCATGAAACAGGATTTCATATGGTCATGCAAATGCTTTGTTCCATCATTTTGCCGTGATACCAACTTGGAATTATAATAGTTACATGCTGCCTTTTGTTGTCCATTAATTATTTTTTCTCAAAATGATCCCAAACAATAGATCTTAACTTCTATGTTCTTCCTTTTTTTGATGACCCATCTAGAATAGCATTTCTTGTTTGACCATCATCATCCACATGGACTACATCCACTAATTGTGGTGTAGCACTTGACATGTTTGCTTCCATTAGCCTAAAAATGTACAAAATAAAATAAATTAAACATAATACCAATTAAAATTTTCACTTAAAAATGATTTTTGCACAAGAATTTTATAAAATCAACAAAAGAATCAAGTTATCTTCAAACTATAGGCCATTACTTCCATTACACAAAATGAAAAAATCAATAATAAAAAATATTAAGAGTTACTTGTGACAATGAGAGAAATCAATAATAACAAAATTAAATATATAAATTGAGAGAATTGAGAATTACTTGTAGGTGATGCTGGTGAATGGCTATGGAACAATGGCCATGCGGTGCATGTAGATGGTGGCATGCAAATTGATGTGGCGTGATGATCGTGAATGGCGGCAGTGGAGTCTTAAGGCGACTGGTGAAAGTTAGAAATTAGGTATTAACTATTATGTTTAAGATTATGTATTAGTTTTTGTTTTATTAGATTTAAATTTAAAATATTTAATGAATATTATAGTTAAAACAAATTTTTTGGGCCAATAAAGAAGAACATATGGACTTTATCCTTACCATCACCATCTAGCATTTTCAATGTCCTAAATAAAAATTTAAGACTACAATTGGTTAATTATGCTCAAAAGTTTAATAATATACATATTCTGAAATTTTTATTTATACTAATATTTAATATTATATAATTCAAATTTTATTATTTATTTACTAATAATTTTAAAAAATTAAAATTTAAAATGGGGAAATAGGGAGGGGATGAGGATTTCACCTCATCCCCGTCCCTTCTACGAATAAGAAACTAGGTAGAAAATTGTGTTCATCCATTCCTCGAATTAGAAATTGGGCATAAAATTATTCTTGTACCCTCTCTAAATGGGAAAAATCCCCAAAGGTACCCGTCCCCATGGGGATTTGTGACATCACTACTTTGCTGCCCTTGGATGAGCTGAATAACATACAATCAATCCAACTCGATAACCAACGGAGACACACCAACCTCTCTTGCAAGTCTTAAACCAAAGCGTAAGCCTTCTGCCTCAGCCACATTCCCATCATAAAAATAAACACTAATGCCGACCCATGTTAACATAATTAAACCTTCATGATTTTGAATCACATCTCCATACCTAACTAGTGGTGGAAAAATATCTTGATTTAATCCAATTTAAAAATTTTAGGTTAGGATCAAATCAGATTACTTGCCTAATTCAATTAAGCGATATTTACTAAACTCGATCCAATCTAGAAACCCTATCGGGTTGGGTTGAAAAAAAAATCTAAAACAAAACTAATGTTGCCAATCGAAACTACTAAACCAATAAAAAAAACCCACATTCACACACGGATATAGCACACAAAGTCATTTGCATATCTAAATCTATAAATCATATACAATGCACAGTGCACTCACACCTTACACGCACATAGTAGTTACCAAACAAGTAAACACACATAGAGATCAGAGACACATATGGCACGACAGTAGCCAGCAGCCACCGACACAATTGTTGTGCAAATTTTAATGTACTGGCAAGCGCACGAATCTATTATAGTATAGATCAATGGTGACGAGTGTCGATCCCACGAGGAGGTGGATTTTAATTGTGTGTAGAATTAATTTTGTAAATGGGTGATTGGATTTGTGGTGGAAATAATTTGGAATATGCTAAAACTTAAATTAAAATGGCGAGAATAAATTCTAAAATTGGAATTGCAATGGCGAGAATAAATTGAAGATAATTCTATTGAAATGACGTACTTGGGTATTCGGATCCGTATCAACATGCATCATGGGCTAAATAATCTGTATTAATGCCAATTAAATCATGAGGGGGGAATCCACACCTCATGAACCACGCTCTAATCAATATGGTGCTAAGGGCTTATCGTGCCAAATAATAATAATCTTGTACTAGAGGGCCGGTGAAACCAAGGCGGTACTAGACAAGACTAGTATTATTTGTCGACGAGAAGTCAAAACATCCACAAAAACTAGAGGGGAAGAGAAAATAAATTTACCAAATAAAGCCCATGACACATGTTGAGACTTCACTTTCAACCCAAGCTTGAAAGAAAATTAGCCACTCATAATTGAACTAGGGGTAAAATGAGAATTTATTAAAATACGAAGAAAATACAAGATGGAGAAGGAATTACAGAAAAAGAATCCAAAAAATGGATTCAGAGATATCAAATTAGGGGGAGGGGGAGGCCCCCTTTTTATAGATACATGGAGTAAATCATGGCCATCGGATTAAAAATTTGACGCCAGATTGCGCTCATCACCAACAAGACGCTTTTGACCACCCGGGTGAACAGTGACGCGGTTTGGTTGAAAATAATCCTGTGTGATGCATGTACCGTACGCGAGATTTTTAGTCCACTAATATGCTGCCACGTTACCATCAACAGTACATAAGAATTTTAGTCCAACAGGATCGTGACACCTCATCAGTCAATGCCACATCATCGGTCAATGCCACGTCATCGATCCGTCTATGTGAACAGTCGTGAATGAACGAGATGTACACATGAATAGTACCGTACATGTGAACAGTGTCATTTTTCCTTTTATGCTCCTCCTAAGATTTTAGACCGTCCTGAGTTCAAAAGTGATGTCTGTTTTGCCGTCTGATCTCTCCTTTATTGTGAAATGACTATAATGCCCCTAAAATACATAAAATACTTAATTAAAATAAAACACACGTAATTGAATCACAAGAAGGTTAAATACATAAAAGTAAGGGTTGTTAGTAAGACTTGAAATGTAAAATGACGGTTTTCTCCTTTATAAATATGTATTTTCTAACACTCAACACCCCCCCCCAACCAGCTTATTGCTAGTCTCTAGCAAATAAAGCGAAAACAAAATTCAAATTCAAAATGATTTTTTTTAGAAACACTCGTATTTATTCAATCAGATTAATGATAGCAATCAAATAAAAGTATAAGCATTATCTCCAGTCTAAAGCAACATCACACCCACATCAACCATCCACATGAATTAGCCCAGTAGACTTTGTTATAGCTACTTTCAAGAATGACATGTCAAACCCCAAAATCTCACTGGAAGTAGTGACACTCTCACAAATAAATTAAACCCAATAAAAATAGTCACTCCAATGAATGGTAATTGAGAGAAAATAATAAAGTAATATCACATGCTCTCACCAAGATGAAATAAATATGCCCTCAGCTTAGAAATAATACGATCTCAAGTCAAACAAAAATGCTAGTCAACCCACTTTATTTATTTATTTATTTTATTATTATGCATCACTACATCTTTTTAGCTGATATAACTAGCTTCTACTTCAAACTATAGTTCCCTAAAATCAAGAAGGACTTTTATTAGGACGTAACGTAGGCTAGGGATATGGCTAACAAAGAAGGGAAATAAGGAAAACAAAGTGTATGTTTGAGAAAAATGCAGAGATTTTTTTTTTTTGGAAGTTGCAAGGTGGATTTCACCTATTATTGTTATTTTTATTCTTTTGAAACAACAACTTTTTTTTCTCTTTTTTTTTTGCTTTTATTTGGCATAACTTCTCTGAACAAAATAATTATTTACATTTTTCTCAAACATAAATAGGTGATGGAACTTATAAGACATCGGGTAATACTCCAAATCGGAGTGGGTCAAGATGATAAGTTGACAAAGAAAATGTTTTTTTTTTTAAAGCCTCAAAAGGGTTAACTATGGATATTTAATAAAAGGGATGGCTAGAAAGGCTCAAACGGATCAAAGATGGCCTTTCCATCGTCTTTTAGGGCTCTAAATAATTATCCATATCTACTAGTTAGATGGGCCTCCCAATGTAACAACGCACATTTTTTTATTTTTTTTATTTTACAATTTATTTTTTAAGGGTTAACTCAAAAGCAATTTAGAGATCGTGTGTAAAATAACAAACTGCTAAGCTGTATAAAGAATGGGCAAAAGGGTTATTCTCCAAGAAAAATAACAGGCTCAAAAACTCACTTGGTACTTATTATGACATGTTCATTCCTTCAAGCAACTCACATTTGTCTCCGACATCAACATGTAGAGTAGCAAACATAACGTAACATCACTTAAGACTAAAGATAATACAAATACTAAAATTTGAAATTAATCATGTCATCCAATGTTAAAACAAATCACACAATTTTTTTTTTCAAACAACATTCTACCCCCCAACCTATTCTAAGCGTGAAAGGAAAATATGCATGTAGGAATGCGAAAATGATGCAGAAAAACTAATTAGAAAAGTTACACTTAAAATGATAGAAAAAGAAAATGGTTTTTTTTTTTTATAAGCTCAAAAGTTTGAAAATGTATATTTATAGAGGAGAAATTAAAAAGAAACATAAAAACTTAATAAAGAAAAAGAAAATGTCTGCAAATTTTTTTTTTGTTTTTTTTTTCAAACGATGAAGATGCGTTTCTAGAGTCACTACACTCCATATTCAGCCATCTTCAACACACAACGTTAGCAACAGTTAGTTTCTACAACAAAAAATCAGTAAAAACTTAACCAAGATTCCACAATTGTCGACTATTCCCTCCCCCCAATCAGAACGAAACATTGTCCTCAATGTTTTAAAGGAAAGAAGTAAAGTTTAGAAGACATCACCTGGGTGGTGTAACACAGAAGAAAATATTTACAGGCGAAGAGTTAAATCTAATTTGTACTTCTTACTGCTGCTATTGTTACCATCATTATTTGGACGCTCCAACACAAAGGTCCATGGGTCCGGCTCCGGTTTATAAGCTTGTAACATATCAAGTAGCTCATTAGCAGTGTGAGCACAAATAAAAAGTCTTTTCGCATGGAATGAAGTAGTTTTTTATTGCATGGTTAAGAAATGCGATAAAGCTATCATAAAAGTTATTGACATTTAACAAACCGATGGGTTTCTGGTGGATGTGCAGATGGGTCCAAGATGCTAATGTGATAAGAGCCTCTAGTGTTGCAAGATCTCCTGGAAGGAAAATAAAAGCATCAGCATGATTAAGCATTTCAGTTATTCTTTCTTGCATACCTGAGACGACTAACTCTTCTCCAGTTGATGAGTCAGACAAACTGCCCAATGGTTTTAGGACTCTTGGGATGATGCCTAATACTTGACTTCCTCTGATAAAAGCTGCTTCTGAGACCATTTTCGATAACCCTCGGTTACCTCCTCCATACACCAAGTGTAATTTTCTCGCTGCTATGCTTTGGCCAAGATCTATGGCTGCCTCAACGAACTCTTTATGTTTGCCATAGGTAAATCCAGAAAGCACACAAATGTTCTTGAATTGTCTATTGGGAGTAGCTGCCATTGCGATACTTCTCAAAAATAATTTGTGAGTGCTTGACAAAAAAAAATCACATTTAAGAGTCTTGGTGACAGTGGGTCACAGTTGTGTATGAGGTGGCATGTCAGTGTCAAATAACGCGTAAAGCACATGGCTCACGAGTCAAAAAGAAAACAGTAAAAAGGGAAAAAGCAAACAGTAATAAGGAAAAAACAAACAGTAATAAAATTATTAAAGACAATAATGCAAACAATAAAACAATAGTGAAATAAAATAACAATAAAGTAAAATGATATTTACAGGTAGTTGCGACTGTGACTCACATCTTCATCTGGTTTTACATCCAGAAACGGCTTGAACGCCCTTTATGGGTCGAGGATAGGCTTCCTATCCAGTTTTCTTATAAACTGGCAAACAGGGTCGTTTATAGTCAGATTCCCGAGACTATATCGTGCATGCTCTTTCTGGAATAATGGCCATAACTGGAGAATCGCTTCTTGCACATATCCACTGGGATGCGTTTCAAGAGACAAAAGGATATCATCTAATGACTCCTTATTCAAGCCATCCCTAATGAATTGAATTTTATCTTCTCTGTTATCAGACACCATTCCTAAAGAACATGGGTTTCTATCGCAACTCATTCTAGCACACTTATGACAAGCAACAGAAATTCTTCGAGCTCGTCGTTTTCTTGCATAATTTCCTTTACCACAACCAGGCATGAATGCAATAAATTTTGGAGGTAACTCACCTGCCAATCGTACTTTCGCCTCGATTAACCAACGGATGTCAGCAGGTATGTTATTCCTCATGAGCAATCGCATGCGTTCGGACCGAGCTTTATAGATCGTAAGGAGGGCATTCTGAGGAAGTGAATGGAATCGCTTGTGAAGCTTCGCTAGAGTCTCGTTTCTGTCCATACCTTTGCCTCAAAATATCAGTTATTATGGGAAACTGAAGTAACCGACTTGATTGTCACGGAGTACCGTTATCCGCCACTTCACCGGAGTAACAAACTAAAGCACACAAATAGAAAAACAAATTAAAACAAACAAAGAAAATTAAAATCGTCCTCTTATTGAATTTACCTCACGCTCCAACTGGATGTCGTAAACACTTCTCTCAATGTCTCTGAGTTGGCTTTTTAAACCCTCAACATAGGCTACTAACTCTGGTGGTTGTAGAGCCGAAATACGATGTGTTTTACAAAATTGAATCTGCCTTTTGAGATGAGTTTTGACACGTTGAAGTGGTTTAAGAATGTTCAGGAGGAACGGTCTAAGTATGAGACTCATGATTAACAATGATAAGAGAAAACTTAATAGTTAAACAAACATACTTATGCAAAAATAATTTCAATTAGCAAAAGAATAATATAAAGAAAGAAAGAAAAATCGAATCACCAAAAGAAAAAAATCAATTCAAATTTGGTCACTCAAATTTATTTCGGTCTTTTCATGTAGTTGGTACTGGGCTTTAATCTTTGACCATTAACTTTAAACGTGACACCGTTCTTTGGGTCCTTAATTTCAATTGCCCCATGTGAAAAACAAGATGAACAATAAAGGACCACTAACGAGAGCGTAACTTACAGGAATAGCGAGAATTGAATAAAAGCACTTTCTGAGTGAACGATTTTCTCATAATTTGCTTGTCATGGAAGACTTTCATCCGTTGCTTGTAAATCTTGGCATTTTCGTATGCGTCATTGCGAATTTATTCAAGTTATGCCAGTTGTAATCTTCTTTCTGAGCTGGCTTGCTGCATGTCAAAGTTGAATTTCTTGATGGCCCAATATGCACGATGCTCGAGTTCCACAGGTAGGTGGCAAGCTTTTCCATACACTAGCCTGTAGGGTGACATCCCAATCGGGGTCTTGAAAGCCGTTCTATATGCCCATAATGCATCATCAAGTCTTAATGACCAATCTTTCCTGTCTGGCCTCACCGTCTTTTCTAATATGTGCTTTATTTTTCGATTGGAGATCTCAACTTGGCCACTGGTTTGCGGATGATACGGGGTCGCCACTTTGTGTGTAATTGAATACTTTATCAAAAGAGCTTTGAATGCTTTGTTACAAAAGTGGGCACCACCATCGCTGATTATTGCTCGAGGGAATCTAAAGCGTGAGACAATATTGTTTTTCAAAAATCCTATCACCACTTTGTGATCATTGGTTCTGCATGGAATTGCTTCTACCCATTTTGATACGTAGTCAACAGCAGCCAACATGTATTAATGACCAAAAGAAGGGGGAAAGGGTCCCATGAAGTCGATACCCCATACATAAAAAATCTCAACCACTAAAATTGGATTTAGTGGCATCATGTTCTTTCGCGTAATGCTCCCCATTCGTTGACACCTATCACATGAAGAACAGAAAGTGTAAGCGTCTCGAAATATAGTTGACCAATAGAAACCACATTGTAAAACTTTAGTCGCTGTTTTCTTAGCATTGAAATGGCCTCCACAAGCTTGTTCATGGCAGAATGAAATAATATTCTGAATTTCATTTTCTGGGACACATCGTCTAACAATTTGATCCACACAATACTTGAATAAATACGGGTCATCCCAAAAGAAATTTTTTATCTCTGCAAAGAATTTAGCCTTATCTTGCTTGGTCCAATGCTCTGGAAGTTTACCTGTAACAAGATAATAAACTATATCAGCATACCAAGGTAATACTTCCACACTCATCAATTGTTCATCTGGGAATGACTCATTCAGTATTAAAGACTCTGTAATTGTGTCAAAATGGAGACGAGAGAGGTGGTCCGCCACAACATTTTCTGTCCCTTTCTTATCTTTGAATTCCAAGTCAAATTCCTGTAAAAGTAACACCCAACGAATTAGTCTAGCTTTTGCATCTTTCTTTGTGAGAAGATATTTAAGAGCGATGATCTCATGAATATAATTATTTTACAACCAATGAGATAAGATCGAAATTTCTCTAATGCAAACACTACTGCTAGCATTTCTTTTTCAGTAGTTGAATAATTCAATTGTGCATCATTCAATGTCATACTAGCATAGTAAATAACGTGGGGAATTCGATCAACTCTTTGTCCAAATACTGCTCCTACTGCATAATCAGATGCATCACACATGAGCTCAAATAGTAAGCTCCAGTTTGGGGGTTGAATGATGGGTGATGATGTCAACAAATGCTTTAATTTTTCAAACGCAACAAGACATGAATTATCAAAGAAAAAAGGTACATCCTTAGCAAGTAGATTGCATAAGGGTCTAGAAACTTTGCTAAAATATTTAATGAAACGTCTATAAAAACCAGCATGCCCAAGGAAATATCTTACTTCTCTAACTGTTTTGGGTGGAGGAAGATTAGAAATAAGATCCACCTTGGCTTTGTCAACCTCAATACCTTTGCTCGAAATGATGTGACTGAGAACAATACATTGTTTTACCATAAAATGGCACTTCTCCCAATTTAAGACCAAGTTCTTTTCGATACATCTCTGCAGAACTAGCGTTAGATGATGTAAACATTGATCAAACGAGTCACCAAAGACAGAAAAATCATTCATAAAGACTTCAAGGAATCGTTCAACCATATCAGAAAAAATGCTTAGCATGCATCGTTGAAATGTAGCAGGTGAATTACATAATCTAAATGGCATTCTCCTATATGCAAATGTGCCAAAAGGGCAAGTGAAAGTGGTTTTCTCCTGATCTTTTGGTGCTATGGGGATCTGATTGTATCCTCAGTAGCCATCTAGAAAGCAATAAAATTCATGGCCTGCTAATCTATCAAGCATTTGATCAATAAATGGTAAAAGAAAATGGTCTTTACGTGTGACAGAATTCAATTTTCTATAATCAATGCATACACGCCATCCTGTAGTCACTCTAGTTGGTATCAATTCATTATCAGCATTCGTAACTACTCGACTTTGGGGACAACTTGCAGATCCCATGAACTATCGTAAATTGGGTAAATGATACCCAATAGCTTAAGGACTTGATTAACAACTTCTTTCATATTAGGATTTAACCGACGTTGCATTTTCCTAGTAGATTTAGTATTTTCATCAAGGTGAATGTAATGCATGCAGTCTACTGGGTTTATACCTTTTATGTCTGCTATGGTCCATCCTAATGCTCCTTTATGCTCTTTTAAAACATCCAACAACTTACCTTTTTGTTCGGATGATGAAATGATTACAAAGTACTTTCTTCCCCAAAAAATGCATATTCCAATGTGTTGGGCAATGGTTTGAGCTCAAGTTTCGGTGGTGATTCTGATGATGGGATGAGTTTCTTCTCTGATGGTGCTAGTTGTTTAACTCTTGACTTCCATTTATTAGTGTCCATAGATAGTGCTGAGTCAAGTAGGGCGTTGACCGATCTCAATATCAAAATCAAAACCAAAGTGAGTTAAGCATGTCTGTAAAGGATCATCACTAAGGTTTGAAATAAAAGTGTCATCAACTAATGCTTCAATTAAATCCACATCAACAATTCCATCATCTGCATTATGAGGTTGTTTGGCAATGTTGAAGATGTTCAGCTCCATAGTCATATTGCCGAAGGACAACTGCATATTTCCAGTCCTGCATTGAATGTGAGCATCCGTAGTTGCCAAGAAAGGTCGACCTAGAATAATGGGGATGTGCTTCCTCGAGTCCTATATTGGTTGAGTGTCAATTACAATGAAATCAACAGGAAAATAAAACTTGTCTACCTAGATAAGCACGTCCTCCACAATACCACGAGGTATTTTCGTGGACCGATCCGCAAGCTGTAACACTACTGGAGTTGGGTGTAATTCTTCCAGTCCAAGTTTCACAAATACTGAACAAGACAACAAATTTACACTAGCTCCTAAATCCAACAAAGCATTCTCAATTGTGTGGTTCCCTATACTACATGAGATAGTGGGGGAGCCTGGGTCTTTGCATTTTAAAGAAATTTTATGTTGGAGTATAGAACTAACATTTTCTGTTAAAAATGTCTTCTTTTGAACATGCATATTTCTCTTTTTAGTGCAAAGGTCTTTAAGAAACTTGGCATAAGATGGAACTTGTTTAATAGCATCAAGCAAAGGGATGTTAACACTTACCTGTTTGAAGATTTCGAGAATCTCACCTGTGGATTTTTCCCTTTTTCCTTTAGCTAACCTCTGAGGAAATGGAGCTTTCGGAACATATTCTCGTGGGTTGGTTTCTTCTTTTTCCTCTGGTGATGAGTCCTCAACACTCACAGGAACAATTTGATTTTCTTTTGTCACCGGCATCTCCACTTTGTTGTCGACTTCCTTTCCTTTTCGCATGGTCATGACTGCTTTGACCTCTCTATGCTGTTGTGGTGAACTTGTACTTGCTTCATGTACTCCTTTAGGATTAGGCACTGGTTGACTTGGAAACTTGCATTTCTCAACAGTCATTGCCAAGGTCTGAGCTGAAGAAGCAAGTTGTCCCACCATCTTTTCGAGGCTTGAAACTGATTGGGCTTGTGAGTTAAAGCCTGCTCTCAACTCATTTCGTAGTCCATCAATGCGGTTCATTTCAGTGAGTAACATTCTTGAAATTTTGGAATGCATCCTCCCATGGTCTAGGTTGAGAGTAGTTCTGGTTCTGATTGAATGGTCTAAATGAGGGCTGAGAGGCTTGAGGAACTTGAGGAATTTGTGGAGCTAGAGCAGTTGGTCCATTCTGTTGGAATCCTTGAGACCATGAAAAATTGGGGTGGTCTCTCCATCCAGGGTTATATGTGTTGGAGTATGGGTTGTAATTTGATGGCTTTCTCATTACACCTATGGCATTGGCTTGATCTGAGTATGAGTCATGGTCATGTGGTTCTGTTGATTTAGCAGTCGATAACGATGCTATTTGTCGAGCAAGACCTTCAACCATCTCCTTAACTTCTTTAATTCCCGAAGTTGACTCGCCAATGTGAACCTCATTTACTCCCTTAATTCTTCTAGTATTCCTGAGTGATCGACTCCGTTGTTGGGAATTATCCGCTTGTCGCTGGAAGAATTCCCAAATTTTTGATACACTTTTTGACATTAGCTCTCCTCCACTTGTTGCCATTAGCCATTCTTGCACATTTGGTAGTAATCCCTCCAAAAAGTATTGGCATTGGTGCCATTTCTCGTACCCATGATGTGGACACTTCAAGAGTAGCCCATTGAATCTCTCCCATGTTTCGAAAAATTGCTCGTCCTCTCTCTGGGTAAACTCTAAATTTCCCTGCGAATAGCATTGGTTTTATGACTGAAATATTTATTTAAAAATTTAGTTACCATTTGTTCCCATGATGAAATGCTATTAGCAGGCAAAGTATTTAACCATGAACGAGCTCTATCTTTTAAAGAAAATGGGAATAATCTAAGCTTTACATCATCATCTGAAAAATTCTCATATTTAAATGTTTGACAAATTGCATGAAAATCATTCAAATGATTATATGGGTCCTCATTTTCTAGGCCATAGAATGTGGGGAGACAATTTAGCACACTAGGTTTTAATTCAAAACTCCTAGCAGCTACATTTGGGTATCTTATGCATTATGTGCTCAAATTAGCTAAGGGACTGAAATAGTCCTTAAATGGCCTCTCCTGTGGTTGCAAATCCATTTCAAATTTATTTTTAATGTGCTTTTGTGTGCGAAGTGTTTTCTCAAGTTCAAGGTCTATAGGTTCAAGATTAGATAATAATGACCTACGACCATGCATGCAAAACAAATAAAATAAAAATAAAAATGAGAACAAAACAAATAAAAATAAAGAAGAGGGAGAAATTACGGTACTAACCTTATTGCGCTGTTACAACCTTTCTATAAAAACATACTAAAACAAATACGTGAAATAAATTAACTAAAAATTAAATTATTAAGATAAAAAAATTACAAAGAAAATTAAATTCAAAATTAAATTACAGAATTTTAAAGAAGAGAGAATGAATAAATAAAAATTCTTAGCTCAAAATGTAAATTCACTCTTTTTTTTTCTTTTTTTTCTTTAATAAAAAAAAATTCAAGAAAACAATTAAAAGAAATTATTCACAAAAATTAATTCTATGAATTAAAATTACTTACCTCCCCCGCAACGGCGCCAAAACTTTGTTGTGCAAATTTTAATGTACTGGCAAGCGCACGAATCTATTATAGTATAGATCAATGGTGACGAGTGGATTTTAATTGTGTGTAGAATTAATTTTGTAAATGGGTGATTGGATTTGTGGTGGAAATAATTTGGAATATGCTAAAACTTAAATTAAAATGGCGAGAATAAATTTAAAATTGGAATTGCAAATAAATTGAAGATAATTCTATTGAAATGACGTACTTGGGTATTCGGATCCGTATCAACATGCATCATGGGCTAAATAATCAGATTAAATCATGAGGGGGGAATCCACACCTCATGAACCACGCTCTAATCAATATGGTGCTAAGGGCTTATCGTGCCAAATAATAATAATCTTGTACTAGAGGGCCGGTGAAACCAAAGCGGTACTAGACAAGACTAGTATTATTTGTCGACGAGAAGTCAAAACATCCACAAAAACTAGAGGGGAAGAGAAAATAAATTTACCAAATAAAGCCCATGACACATGTTGAGACTTCACCTTCAACCCAAGCTTGAAAGAAAATTAGCCACTCATAATTGAACTAGGGGTAAAATGGGAATTTATTAAAATACGAAGAAAATACAAGATGGAGAAGGAATTACAGAAAATGGATCCCAAAAATGGATTCAGAGATATCAAATTAGGGGAGACACTTTTTATAGATACATGGAGTAAATCATGGCCACCGGATTAAAAACATTTGGGCGCCAGTCATCACCAACAAGACGCAACCACGCGGATGAACAGTAACACGGTTTGACCTGGGTGAACAGTGACGCGGTTTGGTTGAAAATAATCCTGTGTGATGCATGTACCGTACGCGAGATTTATGTACCGTACGCGAGATTTTTAGTCCACTAATATGCTGCCACGTCACCATCAACAGTACAAAAGAATTTTAGTCCAACAGGATTGTGATACCTCATCAGTCAATGCCACATGATCTGTCAATGCCACGTCATCGATCCGTCTATGTGAATGAACGTGAGATGCATATACATGAATAAGATACATGTGAACAATGTCATTTTTCCTTTTATGCTCCTCCTAAGGTTTTCGACCGTCTGAGTTCAAAAGTGATGTCTGTTTTGCCGTCTAATCTCTCCTTTATTGTGAAATGACTATAATGCCCCTAAAATACATAAAATACTTAATTAAAATAAAACACACGTAATTGAATCACAAGAAGGTTAAATACATAAAAGTAAGGGTTGTTAGTAAGACTTGAAATGTAAAATGACGGTTTTCTCCTTTATAAATATGTATTTTCTAACACTCAACAACAAAAAAGGAGCAAGCAGTAGCCTTAGCATACAAAAGTTTATTCCTCTACCCCCAAATCCCCTGCATAAGCAAAACAGACAAATAAAGTCCATCTGATAAAAAATCTAGATGCACATTGTCCTATATATTCCGAAAACAACTAGACAAAGCATATACAAAAAAAGAGATAAATCTCATACATCAGAAGCATGCACACAAACAAATAAAGTGTGCAAAATTAACTCAATAGGACTTCAACATAGTACACATCTTGATTGGCAAAAACCCTTTCCAATATGAGATTAAACATAATAGAAAGCAAATTACAGAGGGCACGCCAAAGAAAACTTCTAACTTCTAAGGGAGTTTTCAATTTCCAAATTAAGGACTACTGATGTGAAGAACCATCAAATTTTGAGAACGTGACAAATTCTTCCACCCGAGCGCAGCATAATACCTAGACTTAACATAATATTCCCCCAACGATCAAAATGTCAATAACATGATCTTGAAGAATCTACAAAGTAATTTAATATTTACAATATAATGGATATCCGCCATAGAAAAATGTCGATATAGCATATCCATATTCCACAATTTCCATCCTCAAGCAACTAAGCTACCCTAGCATAATCGCATAGGGAAACTAGCGAAATAGGTCTGAATAGCAAAGGTCTAAGAATCCAATTATCCTTAGAAAATATGAACATGTTGCCAGACCCCAGAATCCATAAAATTCCATGCTAGAATAGCTCATCCATCGAAGGATACTCTGCTAAACAAAGGATGGATTTCTACTCACGCCCACAAACAAAGGAATAATGACAAAAATATCTAGCCAGTATACTCTTATAGCAAGTGACTCAGCAGAAGTAAGTAAAAGCCACCCATGTTTAGCCAACAATGACTTAAAACACCCTCGAAAACTTAATCCTCCATCCTTTTTAGACTGGCTCAAATTATGTCATCCTATTAAATGAATCTCTTGTTTTTCACCCATAGACTCCGACCAAAAAGTTGTGAAATGACTCTCAATATCAATATTTTTCGGAGAGTTTTATCTTCCTCGAATTAACCTCATCTATCATCTATCATCTATTTGTCCTACTTCATTTGATTTTTTGGTGTAAAAAAATTGTGCTTATATCCAAGAATTAACTAGTTGATATTTTTTTTCATTTTTGTTTTATTCTTCATTGTAGATAGTTCTTGTCTATAACAATTGGTGAAGTCTACTCTTAAAGATTTTGATACTATAAACCTTTCTCCTATCACTCTCGAAGTTTTTCCGATGTTGACCACTTATTTGGTAAAGATGGTTTTCACTTCTAACTTCCTATATCCATATCATTTTCATCATATTCTAGTAGCAAAATTATGCAAAGATACATTCCTCAGCTCTAATACCACTTTGGTATGGTTCCATTAGTATTTTTTTTAGGAATATGGATGAAACGTTTAAAATAACAAATGTAGATATAATTAAGAGATAGGCTTAGTTGCTTGGAGAGAAATTTTGTTGGATTTTTTAATCCAATATTATTGGATCTTTAATCTAACGTTGGACTTATATGTGAATAATTATATGTTGCAGACTATCATATAAGGTTAAAACCAATTAAAAGTGATCTATTTAGGCTTTTAGTATTATGGACTTTAATGTACCTAATAAGGTGTGGGCCTTTAATATGTAAAGACTCAATATTATTCTAATTCTATGCTGGGCAAAATTAAGAATATTTAGTGACAACATGAAAATATTGTCTATATAAGTGGTTATGGTCCCCAGGTCACACGTGTCTTTCTGTTCTTTCATAAATCCAATCATTAGAGAGAGAGCGCAAAGAGAACTAAAGGACTCTCTAGGAGAACATGTAGATCTAGAAGGCCAACCCCCTGCTCCAAAGAGGAATTAAGCATTATGAATTCAAGTACGCTTTCGCATAATTTTGTTATTGATTATTAGTGATATAACATGAATATTTTTAGGTTATAGGTGATGGTTTTCATCAAAAGTTTTCTCTTGCCCCAATAAGTGGTATTAGAGCCTCTTCATGTTGAATAATTGAAAATCAAATTATTTTTTATTAATGATTAAATCTCTAGTGTCTCGAATTTAATAATGCCAGAATTATTAAAATTATTGAGTTTTGAGAACAAATTAAGAATTAAATTCGGAAATAAGAATAATAAATATTCCATCATAATTTTAGTTTCTTTAAGGCTCAAAGTTTGAGGCCGGCAGCCATTACCGTTAAGGTTCATGGCTAAGGTATCAAGCACGGCTGAGACTTCATGGCCATCGTGTGGTTGTTGGACACAGAAAGCATAGCACCATGCGTGGTTGGGCTATGGCGTGTTGTTGGTTCATGATTTGCGTTATTGCAGCATGCTAAAAAAGGAAGAGAGTTGCGGCATGGGAAGAAGAAAAGCAACAGCCACAACCGCGACATAAAGGAAAAGAAACCGAAGAAAAAAAAGGGCCATTTTTCTGGTCGGGAATGGTGACTACGTTATCAATCAAGCCACGGCTTAGTGGCCGTGGCAACTTAAGTGAGAGTGGCTACCATGGTCGCCGCCTAAGCTAGGAGAAGGAGAAAAGAAAAGGATGAAAACTAGGGCTTCATTGTTTGTATCTTAAACATTACTAAGGCATTATAATTTTTTTTTTCAATAGAATAATAAAGTTCTTTTGCATTTAAATTCAAAATCTAGTTAGGCTTAATGAAGATAAGTTTTGGGCCAAATATTTTGGACTTAATGGATTAAAGGGGTTGATTTATATTCGCCCATTAAAATTAAAGTTAATTTTAATCCATTAAGATTTAAATAAAAAGAAAAAAAGAGGGTTTGGTTTTATTGTGGGCTGGTTCAGGATTTGGTTCAACTTAAACCGGTCCAGCTTTGACTCGGTCAACAATTGATCTGTTAACGGTCAATGTTGACATTTCACTTCGATTGTTGATTGTTGACCAAACTTTGACCCACTTTTTATTTTTTGTGGTAATGTTTTGTGCAATTTTAAATTCGAATATTAGTTGGTTTATATGTATTTTGAGATAAATTAATTGAAGCAATATATCTCCAAAGTGACCTCTTTTATGGAAATTAATTTATTTTAAAATATAAACAGTTTTGTATATGTAATTTCTATAAATATCAATTGGCCCAAAGGAATGTCCATATGTAATAGAATTACATGTGCACCTGTGGTAATAAACACGTGATGATTATTCGGTTTTACATGTGAGCAATAAATCGGCCCAAAGGAAGATTCATTGTTTGACATGTTCTTATTATCAGTGTTTGATTACCACACCAAGATATCATTTACAAGTTAATAGTTTATCCAAAGATAGAATATTAATGGAGTTTTCGATATCTTGAAATGGGGTTTACCTTTATTTGATTTTATTTTTGTTTTAAGTCTAATATGAGCTTTTTTATTTGTTTGATGTTCTCTAATTCAATTATGTCTACTACTGATATTACTGCCTGCATTAATTCTATTCCTATGTTAAATGGCTCTAACTTCAAGTTATGGCAAGAGAACCTCTCAATAGTTCTCGCAGTTATTGATCTTGATCTTGCGTTAAGGGTTGATTCTCCCTTACCTCTTACGAATGAAAATACCCCTGATGACAATAGGGATATGAAAAGATGGGAGAGATCAAATAGCATGTGTATCTTGATCATGAAGAAGACCATTCCGGAACCATTTAGGGGCTCTATGCCTACAAGGATAACTACAGCTAAAGAGCTTCTTGCAAAAATTAGAAAGGGGTTTGTCAAGAACAAAATGACAAGAATGAGTACGCTCTTGACAACTCTGATTTCAATAAAGTATAAGGGCAAGAAAGAAAGAAGGATAAGGATGCTGCAGATATAACACCTCAGAAGAAACAAGAAAAGAAATCGGACGATCCAGTAGCCACTAGTTGTTTCTTTTACTAGTTGTTTCTTTTATGGTGCTAAAAGGCATGATTTACTTTGTTCTGAGGTTAATTTAACTTCGGTACCTAGACACATGTGGTGGATAGACTCTGGTGCAATCACTCACATCAGTGTGTCTATACAGGGTTGCTTGACTTGCCAAAAGCCCAATGATGGTGAAAGATACATCTATGTAAGTGATGGTAAGAAGATTGAAGTTAAAGCAATTGAAAATTTTAGATTATTATTAATGACCAAATTTTATTTGGATCTTGATGAAACATTTATTGTTTCGTCTTTTAAATGGAATTTGATTTCTGTTTCCACTTTGGACAAATATGGTTATTTTTGTTCATTTGGAAACGAAAAATTCAATTTGTTTCATGATTCAAAACTGGTTGGTTCCAGTTCTTTGTCGGGCGATGATAATCTTTATATGCTTGATACAATTACTTCATTTAATGAATCCTTGTAATTAAGTACAAGAGGTGTAAAGAGAAAATTTATCAATGAGAATTCAGCTGCGTTATGGCACAAGAGATTGGGTCATATATCTAAACGAAAAATAGAGAGGTTTATGTCAGACGAAATTCTCGACCCCTTAAATTTCACAGATTTTGACATATGTATTATTGTATCAAGGAGAAACAAACCAATAAAAGGAGATTTGAAGCCAACAAGACTTCTGATGTTTTAGAACTCATACATACAGACATTGGTAGGCCATTTCTTATGGCTGCTTGGAATAGTCAACAATATTTTATGACGTTCATAAATAATTTTTTTAGATATGGCTATATATATCTCCTCCATGAAAAGTCATAGTTTTTTGATATATTCAAAAATTTTAAGGTTGAAGTTGAGAACCAACTCGGCAAAAGAATCAAAAGCGTCAGATATGACCGTGGTGGCAAATACTATAGCAGATATGATAGTTCATGTGAACAACGTCCAGGACCATTTGCTAAATTCCTAGAGGAATGCGGTATTGTCCCACAGTACACTATACCGGGTTCGCCCACTATGAATGATGTTGTTGAAAGATGAAATAAGACACTTAAGGGCATAGTGAGGAGTTTGATTTGCCATTCTACCTTATTAGAATCACTTTGGGGAGAAGCACTTAAGACTACAATATATATTTTTAATAGAGTTCTAACTAAAGCAACTGCCAAAACCCCTTACGAGCTTTGGACATGCAAGAAGTCTAGTCTAAAGCATTTGCATGTTTAGAGATGTCCAGCTGAGGCAGGACCTTATAGGCCTAATAAGAAGAAACTGGACTCAATTGATGGTAAGTTATTATTTTATTAGATACTCATAACGATCCAGGGGGTATAAGTTCTATAATCCCACGATTAAGTTGATTTTCGAGTCGGTAAATGCTCGATTGTTTGAGGATGTCGAGTTTGAGAAGGGAGATATGGCTAGAGACTTTGTGTTTAAAGAGGAATTTGTTGATATTCTCGTAGGTGTTATTGGCATTGATCAGGGTCTCATTCCTGACTTTGTTCAAGACATAACAGATCAAGACACAACAGATCAAGACAACATTGGGGAACCCCCCATACAAAAAGTTGTTCCAAAAGAACAAACTCTACTACCCCAAGAACCTATGTCATTAAAGAGATCCACTAGAAAAAAGAGAAGTGCATTGCCAGATGATTACATTGTATTTCTCCAAGAACATGAGGTAAACATTGGAATGATGGAAGATGATCCAATCAATTTCCATCAAGCCATAGAAAATTCTAACTCTCAAAACTGGATTGATGCCATAAATGAGAAGATGAAGGACAATGACGTATGGGATCTTGTCTCATTGCCAGAAGGTGCGAAACATATTGGTTGCAAATGGATATTTAAAACCAAGAGGGATTCGAAAGGTAATGTGGAGAGGTATAAGGCGCGTCTTGTCGCAAAGGGCTTTACACAAAAAGAAGACATTGACTATAAAGAGACTTTCTCTCCAGTTTCTTTGAAATACTCTTTCAGGATTATAATGGTGACACGACTCAAAAGTGTATTACTCTCAAGTATAAGAGTGTCTAGTTATAATATAACCCGATGAGACCGGGGTCGAACCACATGGAGTTTTAAATCTAGTAAAACTAAGAAAATTAATTGTGGGGAAAAGAAATTATTTGAAATCAATTTAAAAATAAGCTAAGGTTTATGATCCACCCTCTGTATTCAAACTATAATTTTAATACTCTCTCATTTATATTTTGCCTCATTTTTACCAATTAATTATTATATCATTTAATTCTATGTGTATGGATAAATATAGAATAAAGTACTTAATGTGCCACGCTATATTAATGTGTCGACATTATGTCAAAATACCATAAAATCCAGTGAGATTATAAATTGACATGATATAAAAATAATTAGAAAATAATAAAAAAAACTCATTTGAGAAAATAATAATAATTAATAGTTTGAAACATTGAGCTTCACCTTTCACCTCAACTTAAAAAATTAGCTACTCATATTGAAAGAAAACACAACACTCTTTTTATTTGATAAACTTTTTGAAATGTATTACAAAGAAAATTGATACAAACAGAAACAAGAAAAGAAAAGAAAAGAAAGATAGAATTTCTTCAGTCTCGGCTTCAGCTCTCAAAATAGCTCTCTCCCTTCAGCTTCCCAATACTCCGACTTTTATAGGCAACAATTGCCTCATCTTCATTCTTTTGATTCTTATTTAATTTATTATTATATTATGATTTTATTTTTTATAATTTAAATAAATTTTAAGAAGTGTGATGGCCAGAGGCGTGATGACCTCTTGACCATCACAGGCAACCAATGTTTTGGTTGCCTTTTACTCTTTTGTCTTTTTGTTCTTTTTATTTATTTTTATTTATTTTTGTTTTTATTTTTTATTTTTTATTATTAGATCTCATCAATTGTGTTCTAGTAGTTCTTCTTTATTCCTGCTTTCAATTCTAATCCCATCTTTATTCCTGAAAAATATTTACAAGATAAAAATTAACAAATTACGAATTAATTTAACATAAAATATATTTGGGGAGTATTAAAATAATTTAAAAATAATAAACGCATTAATCGACACAATAAGTGAAAAACTAATAATTTTATCTTTATTAAATGTACACTTTTTAGTATCAATCACACCCCCCAACCAGTTTATTGCTAGGCCCTAGCAATTTAAGCGATAAAAATTTAGAGAAATTTCAAAACCAAATTAAAAATCTTTTTTTTTTGAAAAATTATGTTTACTTCCTTCATCAGATTAATGACAATAATCAAATAAAAGTATAAGCATTATCTTCACCCTAAAGAAAATCACACTCGCTCAAAACAGTTCAGTAAAATCCTGTAAAATGATCAATTATCAGAGCTACATTAATCAAGCCACTTTTAAGAATGATACATCAAACCCCAAAATCTCACGATTAAGAGTGACTCTCTCAAAAGAAAATATACCCCAAATTAATTTGTCACTCTAAAAAAAATGTTAAATTTGAGAGAATAATAAAATAATATCACACGCTCTCACCAAGATGAAAAAATAATGCCCATAGCTTAAAAATAAAATGATCTCAGATCCAATGAATTACTAGCAAAATTTATTTTTATTTTTATGCATCACCACATCTTTTAATCCATATTACCAGCTTTTACTTTAGACTATAGTTCCCAAAAATCGAGAAAGACTTTTATTAGGACGTAACGTAGGTTAGGGTTATGGCTAACAAAAAAAAAGGTAATAGGGAAAACAAAAATATATGTTTGAAAAATAGGGGACTTTTTGGAGATTATAAGGTGCTTTTTTTTCTTTTTGCTTGGATTTTTTTCTTTTTTATTAATTGATATATACATATCATCTTTCTTTTTTTTTCTTTTTTTATAGCACCATTATTAGGAATACATAATCATCCCTATTTTTAAACATAATTGGGTGATGAAAAACATAAACATAAGGTGATACTCCTCATTGGAGTAGGAAAATATGATAGGTTACCAACGAAAAGGTTTTATTTTATTTTTTCAAAGGTTCAAAGGGGTTAACTATGGATTCTTTATAATAGGGTTGGCTAGAAAGGCTCAAACGGATCAAAAATGGTCTTCTGTCGTCTTTTAGGATTCCATATAATCTTTCATATCCACTAGTTCAATGGACTTTTAGATGCGGCTGCACAATTTTTTTTTTTAAATATTGAGATCTTGTACAAAAAAATTGTGAAGCTGTATAGGCAAACAAGGTTACTCTCCAAGGATAATAGGCTCAAAAACTCGCTTGATCTTTTCATAACATGTACATTCCTCCAAATGGCTTAATCAATTTCACTCATTCAATTTCTCAATTTACGTTTCAACATGCAAAGGGAAAAACATAGTGTAACATAACTCAAGGCCAAAGATAATACAAATACCAAAATTTAAAAATCGTCATGTTATCCAATGTTAAAATATCACACAGAAAAAGAAAACTCTTTTTTTTTAAAGAAACAATAAAAGAAATTGGGATTGATTGAAGAAACTTAAGGGAGATGATTAAGAGAAAAAGACCGAAAATAAAAGGTTAGAAACATTTTTTTATTTTTAATTTTTTTTGGAAGAAAACACAAAAATTAAGAAGATACGTTTTTAGAGACACTACATTCTATATTCTGCCATTTTCGACTTAAATTTTTATCCAAAATTAGTCTTTACAATAAAAATTAAGAAGATGCGTTTCTAGAGACACTACATTCTATATTCTGCCATCTTTGACTCAAATTTTTATCCAAAGTTAGTCTTTACAATAAAAATTAGTAAAAACATCACTAGGACTGAGACATTCCACAATTATCAACTATTCCCTCCCCCCAACCTGAAGGAGACATTGTCCTCAATGTCTAAAGAAAAGAGTAGAGTTTAGAAGATATCACCTGGCCACTGCTGGAAATATTTACAGACAGAGAGTTAAATCTAATTTACACTTTTTACGAGAGTTACTGCCATCATCATCAGTTGCCCAATCCAACGCCAAAGTCATGGGATCTGGCTCTGGTTTGTAAGCTTACAAAAGATCAAGTAACTCATTAGTAGTAGGAGCACAAATGAAGAGTTTTTTCGCTGAGGATGGAATAAAATAATTTTTTATTGCATGATTAAGAAATGATATTAAGCCATCATAAAAGTTATTAACATTTAACAAACCGATGGGTTTTTTTATGGATATTCAAATGGGCCCAAGAAGCAAATGTAATTAGCGCCTCCAAAGTTGCAAGGTCTCCTGGCAAGAAAATAAAAGCGTCAGCATGATTCAATATTTCAGATATTCTTTGTTGCATACCTGAGACAACTAACTCTTCTCCAGTTGGTGGGTCTGATAGACATCCTAAAGGTTTTAAGGCTTTTGGAATGATGTCTAGCACTTGGCTTCCTTGAACGAAAGCAGCTTTAGAGACAAGCTTTGATAACCCTTGGTCACTTCCTCCATATACAAGATGTAGTTTCCTCTTTCCTATAGCGCGATCAAGATCTACGGCAGCCTGAACGAACTCCTTATACTTTCCATAGCGAAATTCAGAAAGCACACAAATGTTTTTAAGTTGACTGCTTGAAGTTGCTGCCATTAGAACAATTCTAAAAAGAAACAATTTGTGAGTGCTTGAAAAAAAGTTCCTATTTAAGGATCTTGGTGACGGACATAATGATATACATCTATAAATGGGGTGGTGTGTTTGTCAAATGATGCGTGAAGCTTTTATCTTAATAATTCAAAGGCAAACAGTGAAAAGAAAAAGCAAACAGTGATTAGATAAAATAAAGAAAAAAAACACACACACAATAATAATAATAATGCAAAAGATAAAAGAACAGTAAAATAAAAGGATATTTACTGGTAGTTGTGATTGTGGCTCACATCTTCCTCTGGTTTTATGTCCAGTAACGGCTTGAACGCCCTCTATGGGTCGAGGATAGGCTTCCCATCCAGTTTTCTTATAAACTGGCAAACATGGTCTTTTAGAGTCAGATTCCCAAGACTAAACTGTGCACTTTCCTTTTGGAACAGCTTCTATAAATTTTGAATTTCAAGTTGAACATATCCGCTCGGATGCGTCTCAAGAGATCGTAAGATATCATCCAACGATTCTTTACTCATGCCATCCTTAACGAATTTGATTTTATCTTCACGATTTACAGAAACCATTCCTAAAGCTTTACAACGTGGATTTTTGCAAGCGAGTCTTACACAGTGAGAACATTCAGAGCCAAGTCGCTTAGCTCTTCTTTTCTTAGCAAATCTACTTTTACCAAAACCAGGCATGTAGGAAATGAATGGATCAGAAAACTCACCTGACAATCGAACCTTTGCTTCAATTAACCAGCGAATGTCAGCAAGAATCCCATTGATCATTAACAAACGCAGTCGTTCACAACGAGCTTTGTGAATCTTCTTAAGAGCATTTTGATAGAGAGAGGGAAAATGTTGATGCAAATTTTATTGTATTTCTTCCATGCTTGACATTGAGGTTTCAGCAATTGTGGGAAACTGAGAATACCGACTTAAAAAGTCACGGAGTACCGTTATCCGCCATTTATACGGGATAGTGAATCAAAACAAATCAAATCTGTAAAATCAAATTAAAAGTGAAAAAGAACAATAAAACAAAAACACACAAGGAATATAACTCACCTTCGTCCTTTTATTGAATCCAGTTCTAATTGTAGATTATAAATACCATCCTCTATTTTCTTGAGTTGTCTTTCTAAATCTTTCACGTGAGATACTAACTCTGGTGGTTGCAGATCCCAAATGGGGTGTAATTTACAAAATCGGAGCAATTTCCTCAAGTGAAATTTTACATGAAAAATCGTTTTAAGATGATCGAGAAGGAAATTTCTCATGGAGGTACTCATGACGAGTATAAAAATTTGGTGAGCTAAATCACAATTGTCAAACAATACATAATTAAAACAATGCAATGCACTCCATTCAAGACATAGGGAAAAGGAAAAAGAAAAAAAATTAAATAATTCAAATGATAAAGTAACAGTAAATCAAATTCACAAAACGTTAAAATGAAAAGGCTTAATCAAAATTTTGGTGGGTCACTCAAATGGATTTCGGTATCTGCTTCATGTGGTTGGTATTCCAGATATGATTTCAATCTTTGGCCATTAACTTTAAATGTGACACCATCCTTTGGATTCTCAATTTCTACGGCTCCATATGGATAGACATATTTTACAACAAATTGACCATTTCACTTTGACTTTAACTTCCCTGAAAATAAATGAAGACGAGAATTATAAAGCAACACTTTTTGACCAATTTCAAATGTTTTTCGAAAAATTCTTTTGTCATGAAAAAATTTGGTTCTTGCCTTAATAATTCTGGAATTCTCATATGCATCATTCGTCAACTCCTCAAGTTCATTTATTTGCAATTTATGCACATTGCCAGCATCATCAAGATTTGAATTAAAAACTTTAATGGCCCAAAATGATTTATGTTCAAGTTCTACTGGTAAGTGGCAAGATTTTCCATAAACAAGCCGATAGGGTGACATTCCTAAAGATGTTTTAAAAGCAGTACGATATGCCCAAAGTGCATCAATTAGTCGAAGAGACCAATCTTTACGGTTTGGATTAACTGTCTTTTCTAAAATTTGTTTTATCTCCCTATTTGCTAATTCAACTTGACCATTTGTTTGAGGGTGATAAGGGGTAGCAACCTTATGTGTAATTCCATATTTCTTCATTAAGGACTCAAATGGCTTATTACAAAAATGCTTACCTCCATCACTGATAATGGCTCGAGGTATTCCAAATCTGCTAAAAATATTTTCTTTTAAAAATCGGATCACAATCTTGTGATCATTGTGCCGACAAGGAATCGTCTCGATCCATTTTGAAACATAATCAACAGCAACCAAAATGTATACAAATCCAAATGATGATGGAAAAGGGCCCATAAAATCAATTCCCCAACAATCAAATATTTCAATGATAAGGATGGGGTTTAAAAGCATCATGTTTCGCTTTCAAATAAACCCTACCATTTGAAAATTCTTACACATTTTACAGAATGCATGTGAATCTTTAAATAATGTAGGCCAATAAAATCCACACTACAATATTTTTGCAGCTGTCTTTTTTGAAGAAAAATGGCCACCGCATGCTCAGAATGACAAAATTGAATGATCCTACTTACCTCGTCGTCTGGTATGCATCTTTGAAAATTTTGATCGGAGCAGTACTTGAACAGGTATGGTTCATCTCAGTAAAAACTTTTTACTTCTGTTAAGAATTTCTTCTTGTCTTGGGAACTCCAATCACATGACATTTCACCTGTTGCAAAATAATTAATAATATTAGCATATCAAGGCATTTTGTTTATAGAAAACAAAAATTCATTAGGGAAAGAATCATTTATGGGTGTTGTTTCAATTGAAGACTCATTTGTAAGTCTTGAAAGATGATCTGCAACAACATTTTCAGCGCCCTTTTTGTCCTTGATTGTCAAATTAAATTCTTGAAGTAGCAAGATCCACCGTATCAACCTTGGTTTGGCATCCTGTTTTGACATTAAATATCTCACAACAGTAAATGAACCAATTAAATACAAACGAAATTTATCCAATGCAAATATTACAGCAAGTAGTTCTTTCTCAGTTGTAGTGTAATTCATTTGAACACTATTCAAAGTTCTACTTGCATAATAGATGACAAAGGGCTTACCTTCCTTTCTTTGACCCAGAACAGCGCCAACGGCATAATCACTAGCATCACACATTAGCTCAAAAGGGAAAGACCAATCGTAGAGGTTGCATTATCATGTCAAAATAGTAGTTATTTTTTCAAAAGCTTATTGACAATTATTAGTCCATTCAAATTGTGTGTCTTTTATTAGGGGGTTACAAATTAGTCTTGATAAGGCACTAAAGTCTTTTATAAACCTCCTATAAAATCCTACATGTCTTAAAAAAGAACGGACTTTTCTAATTGTCTTTGGTGAGGGTAATTTCGAAATGACTTCAACTTTAGGTTTATCAACTTTGATTCCTTTTGAAGACACAATATGGCCTAAGACAATTTCAGAAGTGGTCATGAAATGACATTTTTCCCAATTTAAAACTAGTCCTTTTTCTTTGCACCTTTCCAAAACTTTTTCTAGATTATCAAGACATGTATCAAAAGAATTACTAAATACAGTTAAATCATCCATAAAAACCTCTAGACAATTTTCAACCATGGCACTAAAAATGCTTAGCATGCACCTTTGAAATGTTGCAGGAGCATTACAAAGTCCAAAGGGCGTTCTCCTAAATGCAAATGTTCCAAATGGGCATGTGAATGTGGTCTTTTCCTAGTCTTCTAAGGCTATATGGATTTGATAATAGCCAGAGTAACCATCAAGAAAGTAGTAGTAGGGATGTCCAGCTACTCTTTCGAGAATTTGGTCTAGAAATGGAAGGGGAAAATGATCTTTTCTAGTGGCATCATTTAATTTTCTGTAATCAATGCACATGCGCCAACTAGATGGAATTCGTGTTGTGATCAGTTCACCTTTTTCATTTTTTACAACAGTTATTCCAGATTGTTTTGGTACTACTTGTGTTGGACTTACCCATTTACTATCAGAGATAGGGTAGATAATTCTTACATCTAGTAGTTTAAGGACCTCATTCTTTACCACTTCTTTCATATGAGGGTTTAGTCTTCTTTGTGGTTGACGGGTTGTTTTGGCATTTTCCTCTAAGTGTATTCAGTGTGTGCAAATTAAAGGATTAATGCCTTTTATGTCTTTTAAAGTCCAACCAAATACAGTTTTATGTCTTTTTAGTACAGATAACAACTTACCTTCTTGATCATGCGTGAGTTGAGAAGAAATTACCACCGGATATGTCTGCTGCTCTCCAAGATAGGCATACTTTAATTCTTCTGGTAAGGGCTTTAATTCGAGCTCTGGTGCTTCATCTTCGTTTGGTTCCTCAGGTTGCACCGTATCTTCAAAGTTTGATTGGTTACCGTCACCTATAGGTACTTGCATAGAATCAAGTGTAGGGCATGTGTTAGTAGTATCACAATCTAATTCTTTACTTGATTCAAAAGAACCAGCAAAACAAATTTCAGCAGAGTTTGTAAAATTCTCATCCTGAATGTGTTCCTCAATGATTGGCTCGATGAGATCAATTTCCTCATTCTCATTATCATCATCTTCTTGGTGGTGAGGTTGTTTACACATGTTGAACACATTGAGTTCCAGTGTCATGTTGCCGAAAGATAAATTCATTAATCTCTTCCTGCAATTTATCAAAGCATTAGCAGTAGCTAAAAATGGTCGACCCAAAATAACATGAATTTATTTGCATTCATTAGCAATTAGTTCCGTTTCCAGAACAATAAAATCCACAGGATATATAAATTTATCGACCTGGACTAATACATCTTCAATTATTCCTTTTAGAACCTTAATCGATCTATCGCCAAGTAAAAGAGTGGTAGAAGTTGGTTTAAACTCACCGAGATTGAGTTGTTGGTACACCGAGTAAGCAAATTAACACCGATCAACTAAATCATGTACAATTTTTTGTTCCCCAACATTGCAAGAAATAGTTGGACAACCAGGATCCTTGTATTTCAAAGCACTATTGGTTGAGAGAATGGAACTTACCTGTTCTGCTAGAAAAGCTCTCTTTTGCACCTTATGTTTCCTTTTCACTGTGCACAGATCTTTCAGAAATTTAGCATAAGAAGGCACCTGTTTAATGACATCCAACAGAGGAATGTTAACTTTTACTTCTTTAAAAACTTCATAAATTTCTGGATTGTGGTTTGATTTCTTTGGCTTTATCAGTGCTTGAGGAAATGGGGGTACAGGGGGAGAGTTGGTTATTTCTTCATGGGTTAAAGGTTCGACAGACTCTTCCCTATTTTCTGAAATTGAATCTTTACTAGTTTCACGAGGGTCCACAATGTGTTTTTCGACCACTTTACCACCACGAAGGTTTATAACCGATTTGACTTGACTCATATTTTGGTTTCTTAAATTTCCCACTTGAGGATGTTGTTGACTCTTGGGGTTTGGTTGAGGTTGAGTAGGAAACTTTCCTTTTTCATGTATGGTCAGAGCAGATGTAAGTTTGAAGATAGTTTCTGTCAAATTAGTTAAAGTTTGCATCGTTTGGTTATTGATTGACTCTTGTTTTTCAATAAACGAATGCAATGTGTCTTCCAGAGTTTTTCTTGGTGGTGGGACATAAGGTGGGTAACTCTGAGGGTTTTGAAAATTTTGACGTGGAGGAACTGGTTGTGAAGGTTGTGCATGATTGTTATTTCTCCAATTGAAATTTGGGTGGTTTCTCCAACCAGAGTTGTAAGTTTGAGAGTATGGATTTAGATTTGGCCTTTTGAAATTGTCAATGACATTTACTTGTTCATGCAAGCTTTCTCTCAGAGCTGGCAAAGTTGGACAGTCCTGCGTAGAATGGTCAGTAGAATCGCAAACATAACATGAAATATTTTGAACAGACTTTACATGATCATTCTTTTTCGACTCTAATGCTTCAACTTTTCTAGCTAATGATGCAAATTTGGCTTGAAAATCATGGTCTTCCCTAAGGTTATGCATGCATCCACCAGATGGAGATGACTGAGGTTTACTTGATGACTCCTAAGACCCAATTGTATCCCAGTGTTGTGCATTTTCTACTATATAGTCAAGATAGTCTAATGCATCTTCAGGACTTTTATCCCTAAACTCACCATTACACATTATTTCAACGACTTGTCTACCTTGGGATGTTAATCCCTCGTAGAAATAAGACACTAATCTCCATGTTTCAAAACCGTGATGTGGGCAAATGTTAAGTAGTTCTTTAAACCTATCCCAATATTGGTACAGAGTTTCTCCTGGTTTTTGAGTGAAAGCGGTGATTTTTCTTTTGAAAGAATTTGTTCTGTGGGGTGGGAAGAATTTTTTCAAAAATTGTGCTTGCATTTCATCCCAAGTTCTGATGGATTCTGACCTAAGATTTTGTAGCCAAGTTTTAGCTTTATCCTTAAGTGAGAAAGGAAAAACTTAAGCTCGATTATATTCATGCTACAATTTTGATCAAGACATGTGTTACAAACTTCCTCAAATTTCCTTAAATGCAAATATGGATTTTCGGACTCAAAACCATGAAAAGTAGAAGAATGATACCATGTTTGAAATTAAAACGTGATGCATCAAGAGGGAAAACTATGCATGATGGTGACCCTGTTCTAGTAGGATGCATGAAGTCTCTAAGAGTCCTAGGTTGTTCTGAAGATTTTGCAAGGCTTGGTCATTTTCGTGCTCCGAAAAAATTTCAACTCCTATGTCAGCCATATTTAAAGGAGGTGAATGTGATTTTCTAATTAATCTACCAGTATTTGTACGAGACCAACGACGCATACAATGCTAATGATGTGTGCTAAACTAATGATGCAAAAACGCTAAATGAAAATTGTAAAAATAAATTGAAAATTAAATAAGCAAAAAAAATGCGAAATAAAAATAAACAAACTGAAAAAATAAATAAATAAATTAGGCGGTGAAACTAGCCATTAAATGAAACAGTTTAGGCGGTATTTTAAAACCAGCCATATAATAAAACATAAAATTAAATAAATTAATGCACAAAAATAAATAAACTGAATTTAAAATGCTAGGCGTTAGAACCGACCATATAAATAAATTAGCAAAGTGAAATTAAAATGTTAGGCGGTAGAACCGACCATTTAAACAAAAATACATAAATTAAAAAAATTTAAATAACAGTTAGGTGGTAGAACCGACCATTTAAAATAAATGCGAAAAGTAAATTGCTGAAATTTAAAGAAATAAATTTGATTTGGGGACTGATTTGTAAAGGTTTCTGGGCTAAGATGAAGTTTCTCACAAATTTTATGGATAATGTTAAGGTTTGAAAAGAAGAGGGGTGCTAACTGAAGTTTTACAAAAAGAGAATAAAATAGAATAACGGAAAGATGGTAAAAACAAAACAAAAAAATAAAAATAAAGTAAAGACAAACTAACACCAAATTTAGAAAACTCCCCGACAACGGCGCTAAAAACTTGACACGACTCAAAAGTGTATTACTCTCAAGTATAAGAGTTATAATATAACCCAGAAAACCTGAGGATTTTTAAATCTAGTAAAACTAAGAAAATTAATTGTGGGGAAAAGAAATTATTTGAAATCAATTTAAAAATAAGCTAAGGTTTAGGATCCACTCTCTGTATTCAAACTATAATTTTAATACTCTCTCATTTATATTTTGCCTCATTTTTACCAATTAATTATTATATCATTTAATTCTATGTGTATGGATAAATATAGAATAAAGTACCTAATGTGCCACACTATATTAATGTGTCGACATTATGTCAAAATACCATAAAATCCAGTGAGATTATAAATTAACATGATATAAAAATAATTAAAAAAGAATATAAAAAACTCATTTGAGAAAATAATAATAATTAATAGTTTGAAACATTGAGCTTCACCTTTCACCTCAACTTAATAAAATTAGCTACTCATATTGAAAGAAAACACAACACTCTTTTTATTTGATAAACTTTTTGAAATATATTACAAAGAAAATTGATACAAACAGAAACAAGAAAAGAAAAAAAAGAAAGATAGAATTTCTTCAGTCTCAGCTTCAGCTCTCAAAATATCTTCTCTCCCTTCAGCTTCCCAATACTCCAGCTTTTATAGGCAACAATTGCCTCATCTTCATTCTTTTGATTATTATTTAATTTATTATTATTTTATTTTTTATAATTTAAATAAATGTTGAGAAGTGTGATGGCCAGGAGGCGTGATGGCCTCCTGACCATCACAGGCAACCAATGTTTTGGTTGTCTTTTACTCTTTTGTCTTTTTGTTCTTTTTTTTAAATTTATTTTTGTTTTTATTTTTTATTTTTTTATTATTAGATCTCCTCAATTGTGTTCCAATAGTTCTTATTTGTTCCCGCTTTCAATTCCAATTCCATTTTTATTCCTGAAAAATATTTACAAGATAAAAATTAACAAATTACGAATTAATTTAACATAAAATATATTTGGGGAGTATTAAAATAATTTAGAAATAATAAACGCATTAATCGACACAATAAGTGAAAAATTAATAATTTTATCTTTAATAAATGTACACTTTTTAGTGTCAATCAAATGGCATTGATGGCGCATTTCAATCTTGAGTTAAATCATATGGATGTAAAAACGCCGTTTCTCAATGGTGACATTGATGAAACAATCTATATGGTGCAATAAAAAAACTGTGTCTGGAGACCCAAAGAAAATGGTTTGCAAACTTAAGAAATCATCTATGGGCTCAAACAGACATCTTGACAATGGTATTTCAAGTTTCATCAAGTGATCATCTCATTCGGTTTTGAGATGAATTTAGTTGATGATTGCATATACCATAAATTCTAAGGGAGCAAGTATATTTTTTTTGTTTTGTATGTCAATGAAATTTTGCTTGCTAGTAGCAATATAGGCTTATTGCACGACACCAACAGATTTCTAGCTAAGAATTTTAAGATAAAAGATCTTCGTGACGCCTTTATTGTATTAGGCATGAAGATACACCGGGATTGCTCACAGGGTATTCTAGGATTATCATAAAAGAGCTATATCGAAACGGTTCTCCAGAGATATGGCATGCAAAATTGCAAACTAAGTGATATCCTTATGGCTAAGGGAGACAAGGTCAGTCTCAATCAGTGCTCTAAGAATGATTTTAAGGAAAAATAAATGTAGAAAATACATATCCGTCAGCAGTAGGAAGTCTGATGTATGATTAGGTTTGTACGCGACTAGATATTACGTACGTTACTGGGATGTTAGGCAAATATTTAAGTAATCCAAGAATAAACCATTGGAAAGCAGCCAAACGGATCTTACGGTACTTACAGCGAACAAAAGACTACATGCTCACATATCAGATGTCGGATAACCTTGAGATCGTTGGGTATATTGACTCTGATTTTACTAGATGTCAAGATAGTATGAAATTCACTTCGGGTTACATCTATCTACTAGCTGGGGATGTTGTCTCTTGGAAGAGTGTTAAATAGTCTCTTATAGTCTCTTCTACGATGGCAGCAGAGTTCATAACATGTTTTGAGGGCTACGGAATTTTGTCACGGGAATGCGTATAGTAGATGGTGTTGATAGACTACTCATATTATTTTGTGATAATAAGTCAACAGTGTTGTATTCCAATAACAACATGAGCTCGACGAAGTCGAAGCATATATACATCAAGTTCCTAGTTGTTAAATAAAGAGTTCAGAGTGGACAGTTGTCTATAGAGCACATCGGCACAGACTTCATAATTGCGGATCCGCTTACTAAGGGATTGCCACCCAAGACGTTTCATGAGCACACTGCTTGTATGGGTGTCATGTCATTGAATGATATTCAGTTTTAGTGGGAATTTGTGATTTCAGATTCTCTTGTAATATAGACATTTTTCAGTTATTTTGGTTTATGAATACTAAGGTTATTTTCTGCAGAAATAAAGTTTTAGTGTATTTACACTTTGATTTTGGTATGATTTGATCTCACTAACGTTTAAGGTGGACCAATTGGAAATAATTATGTTAAGATCACATTATATGAAATTTTCATGCTATACATCCACATCATAATCTATGTCATTTAGTTGTATTGTCATAATGACCATTGATGGGTCAAGTTACGATAGTTGTAACTTGTAACGAAGGCCGCTTTGATTCTTAGTATGATTGATGGGTCAGATTGGTTATACATATATTTTGGTAATGACATTAAGGTTGAGCTCATTTGGTTATTTTTTTGAAAACATAATTATAAGGTTACACAAATAGCCCAAGTGGGAGATTATTGGATCCTTAATTCAATGTTGGGCTTATATGTGAATAATTATGTGTTGCAGACTGTCATATAAGGTTAAGCTAAATTAAAAGTGATCTATTTAGGTTTTCGGCATTATGGACTTTAATGTATCTAATAAGGTATGGGTCTTTAATTTGTAGAGACCCAATAGTATTTTAATCTACGATGGACAGAATTAAGAATACCTGACAACAAAAGATTGTCTATATAAGTGGTTGTGGTCCCCAGGTCACACGTGCTCTTTCTATTCTTTTCTGATATCCCATCATCAGAGAGAGCGCAGAAAGAACTAAAGGACTCTCTAGGAGAACGTGTAGATCTGGAAGGCCAACCACACTACTCCAGAGAAGAATTAAGCATTATGGATTCAAGTACACTTCTGCACAATTCTGTTATTTCTTGGTGATACAACATGAATATTTTTTTGTTGTAAGTGATGGTTTTCACTCAAAGTTTTCTCTTACCCCAACAACTTTGACTCAACTTTTCTACGTAGGCCAATTACTAAACTATTTTAGTGTTTACCTTTAAATGGGGAAGACAAAAGAACGTATAAAGCACGGGAAGCTTCAAATACCATAGTTGGATGTAAGGTAAAATAAGATAGCCAACGTCCTTACGCTACAAAGATGGTTAAGTTTGATTTTCTACGTTTTAATAGTAGTGAGGACCCTATAAGTTGGATATTTTATAAAAATAATCAATTTATCCAATTTCACGACACATTAGAGGGGAAAAGTAGCACTGACCTCTTTTCACTTAGCAGGAGAAGCAAAATTATGGTACAAATTACTGGGGCGAGAGTCCCGGGAAGTATCTTAGAAGGAATTCAAAGAAGGTCTTCATTCGTGATATTGTCCAATCCAATTTTTTTTATCCTTTTGGTGAGCTCACCAAATTGCTACAA
Organism: Citrus mangshanensis; assembly: GCA_030449895.1. Classification (NCBI taxonomy): domain Eukaryota; kingdom Viridiplantae; phylum Streptophyta; class Magnoliopsida; order Sapindales; family Rutaceae; genus Citrus; species Citrus mangshanensis. The sequence goes on from JASUUJ010000081.1 coordinate 136,811, forward strand.
TCTGATAGCATGTGAGAATATCAAACTCAGTTTGAAAGGCTGGATTGTTTTCCCAAGATAAACAAGTTAGTTATTTTGTCAATGGATTAAAAGAGATTATCAAGTTGTTTAGCTAGAAGACCAACTACTTCATCAGTAACTTTAGGCTTGGCACGGCTGTTTAAAGCTAGAAAAGTATCTTTGCGCAGAATTTTCTACTAATTAATTGGCAAGAATCAATCTCACCTAGGGATGGCAAATTCCGGGTCCAAGTCCGGGTTTAGCTGTTCCGGTTCTGGATCCGAATGTTAATTTGGTATTCCGGATCCGGATATAAACCCGGATAATTTATCTCCGGGTTCGGACCAGGTTTAACCCGGAAAAATCTGGTTTTCCAGATTGCGGGTTTCAAACTCGGATGTCTGTATTTTTTTGCCCTTTTCCAATTCTCTAACAGGCTATGGATACAATGGAAAAAAATACACAGCCGCATAACCAACCAAAAAAATAAAAGCAGCTGAATGAGAACCAATGCAACTAGAATCCAACCTTACATCAAAGAAGCAATCAAAAGAACACAAGCCTAAAAAATTACAAACACAGATCATCTCCCTCATATCCATTTTCACCCTCGTCAGATTCAGCACCAACCCCCTCATAATCCTTCTCCAAAGCTGCAAAATCCTCATGGGTTTCAAATAACTCACCTTTCTCTATGCCCTTTTGGCATTACATCAAATCAAATTTGTGGTCAATGCGAGAAAATACCTTAGCAATACTAGTTGAGTTCGTTGTCATGCGCACAGCCCTTTGCACCTTCTCGAGATCACCACTCGAATAGTTGGAGGCCGGTAATTGATACCACACTTGAATCCAGTCTGGCACCAATCAACAAATTGAATGGCAGCTGATGATGATAATGATCAACACAGCCGCGGTGGTAGCAAAGCAGCGAGATGACGATGATGAAAAAGTCAATAGTTGGGGGCTGTGTTTTTTTTTTTTTTAAAAGAAGTTGGGGGTTTTGTTGAATTGATGAAGAGAAGAAGAAAATTGGTGGCGGCTGTATTGAGAGAAAGTTGTAAAGTGAAAACTAAGGTTTCCTTTTTTCTTTTGACTTTTTGCTTTTCTATTTATATTTTAAAAAATTAAAAATATAATATTAAGAATAAAGACATCCGGGTCCGGGTTCTGGATATGCGGGTTGGCTTATTCCGGATACATTCGGGTTTATTAAATTACTGCCGGATTTCAGATTTTTTTGTATCCAGTGCGGGTTAAACCCGCTCCAGATTATCCGGGTTCATGCGGGTCTGGGCCGGGTCCGGGTTATTTTGCCATCCCTAATCTCACCCATCAATCAAGAGAAATTAAATGTCAATACTAAAGTTTAGGAACTGTTATTGACATTCTCCATTGTAATTCCCCCTGATCTTAGGCTTTAGTTCCTCATCTTTCCTTGTACAATATTTAATCACTTGTATAAAGCTAGAACATGCAGTAATACAATATATCTTTCAACCATTCAAACCTTTTATCTTAACATGGTATTAGAGCTTTTTTAAGCTCACACAGTCCTCTGCCTTGGCCTCGAAACCTATTTCTTTTTTTTTTAATTTTCTTTTCCTTCCAACATCACCTTCACCATGGCTAATGAAAACTCCCTCTAGCCTTAACCAAACTTTTACAAACATGAATCCCAACAATCTCATTGCTATAAATGCAGCCACCCAACTCCCTCTAAAATTAACACCAATAAACTACTATTCGTGGAAGACGCAATTTGATGCACTTTTCTATAGATATGATTTGCTCGGCTACATTGATGGCACCAAACCTTGCCCATCTCCAGAGACAACAGTTGACGAAAAGATAGTTCCAAACCTAGATTTTACCCTTTGGATGCGACAAGACAAGCTTCTTCTTCTCGACATCATTGGCTCACTTAGCCACAAAGTTGTACTTGTAATTCGTTCATGCAAAACATCTGCTGAAGCCTGGAATCGCCTTGCCAAACTTTATGCCAATCCTTCATCCTCCAGAACTATGGGATTGGCTTAGCAACTTACTCTCATTAACAGAGGCTCCCAACCTGTCGTTGACTATCTTGCCACAATTCGTGACACTGCCGATGAATTAGCTTTAATTGGAGCCCCAGTTCCAAATCAATATCTTATCACCCATACTCTTAATGGTATGGGAACTGAATTTAAAGAACTTGCAGCTGCAGTACGGGCACGAGATACTGTGATTAGTTTTGATGAACTACATGACAAACTTGTTCAATATGAGGCTTTCCTCAAACGTGAAGACCTTCACTCCAGTGGTAATCTTGGCAATATGACAGCTAATGCTGCTCGTTTTCCCACAAAAAATGGAAACCAAGCCAACAAAAAAAATTTCCATAATAATAATGGAAATCAAGGCCAGCATCCTCCTAATTCGGGCAACAATCAGGGACACAACTTTAACAATTACAATTCAGGCAACCATCACTCAGGCAAAAATTCCAATGTGGTTTGTCAATTTTGTGAGAAATTGGGTCATACTGCTCGACAATGTAATTCTGCTAAAAAGTTGTTCTCCCACTCTTCAGCCCCTACCGCCAATCCCACCACCACCAATAATTCCTCACCTAATTGGCTTTTAGATACAGGAGCATCTAATGTGCTATGTGTTCCTTCTATGAAACAAAATTTAGTCTCTGTCTCTCAATTTTGTAAAAATAATAATACTTCAATTGAATTTTTTCCATCTTTCTTTTGTGTGAAGGATCTCTCCACGGGAGCACATCTCGCTCGAGGGCGGAGCAAGAATAATGTTTATGAATGGTCCAATATGGGAGTATCTATAACAATGAAGCAAGCTTGCATGGGAGTCAAAGTCTCTCTTGAGAATTGGCATAATCGACTTGGTCACCCATCCACCAAAACACTTCGTCATGTGGTCTCCCAAAATGATCTTCATGTGTTTCCTAATTCATCTCCATCATTATTTTGTGATTCCTGTCAATGCAATAAAAGTCATAAGTTACCATTTGGTAATTCAACTTTACAAAGTCGTTGTCCATTAGATCTCATCTATACTGATGTATGGGGACCTTCTCCAATTCGTTCAATAGATGGTTATTCTTACTATATCATCTTTGTTGATCATTTTACAAAATACTCATGGTTATTTCCATTATCCAACAAATAAAACGCCTATACAATATTCCCCAAATTCAAAACAATGGTAGAAAATTATTTCAATTCCACCATTAGCACTATTTATTCTGATGGAGGAAAAGAATATTATGGCCTAAAATCCTTATTTGAAAAATATGGAATCCAGCATCTTATATCTCCACCATACACTCCTCAACATATTGCTTCCGCCGAACGTCGTCATAGACATGTCGTAGAAACAGGTTTAACTCTTCTTCACAAAGCATCCTTACCTTTGTCACTTTGGCCATTTGCCTTTAAAACTGCAATATATCTAATTAATATTCTTCCTAAACCTATTCTTAATGATAAATATCCATTTAAGTCTCTTTTCCATCATAAGCCTAATTATTCTAAACTCCGAACTTTTGGGTGCTTGTGTTATCTATGGTTGCGTCCTTATACAAAACATAAGCTTGAACAACGTTCCAAATCATGTTTATTCCTTGGTTACTCTAATGTCCATAATTCTTACATCTGCTTGAGCCACAAGATCACAAATTTTATTTTTCTCCACGTCCAATTTGTTGAAAGTGTGTTTCCTTCCTTCTCTATGTCAAATGAATGTGACTTAATTCCTACACTCTACAAAAATTGTCACCGCATCTCCCTCCCTTAAATCTCTCCAACAAGACCTTCCTTTTTCGATCACTTCTTCAAACATACCTCCTTTGTCACCAAAAAGTCTCTCTCTATTAACTACTCTTTGACCTCATCCAAATGCAAGTAACGCAATCCAAGAGGGGGTGAATTGGGTTTTAAAAATAATGCAATACGATTCGCACAATAAATCACTAATGCCTTAATGAAATAGAGAACAATAAATTCAAACAAGCGTAAAAATAAAAGAGCAAGGGAAGAGAAAAACAAACACGCGGATTTTTACGTAGTTCGCAATTCCCGCCTACGCCCACGCCTCCAAGCCAACCAAGCTCGAGGATTTCACTATCCAAGCCTCCCAAGACTTCAAGTTTTTACAATTGACTTTCAATGTGAACCTTTACAACCAAAAGATTATCTCATCAATCTCTTCACCCCAAGTGTTTCCTACACTTACACACTCACAATTTGATAATAAATGAAAATTACAACAAAAACTCTCTTTAAGAGTGGATATGCAACTAATAGCTCAACAATGATTCAATCAATGATTTGTATTTTGAAGCTCAATATATGTCATGATCTTATATTTGCGTGCATTAGTTCTTAAAATGAAGTTTGAGTTGAGCTTTTATAGTGAAAGCCCAAAAACTAGCCGTTATAGGCAAATTCCACTGCTATTATTATCCTGCCACTCAGAATGATATTACCGTTATTTTGAATTGCTACATAATTGTTCATGAAATTACACTTTATCCCAAAACTCTCTATAATTATATTTCGCCAAAACGTCATAAAACTTTCAGAATAGGCCCAATTTTAACTTCCTAAAAGAATTGTCTTTCCCAAACTTTTTGAAATTATGATATGGCCTCAAAAATTTTATTATGTCGCACAAAGGTCCTTTTCAACATAATACCCATATTTTTCAAAGTTCTCCAAACCGTTCACTTTAGTCCAAAATATTCATAAATTATAGTATGGCTCAAAACATTTCAAATGTTTGTAAAACGTCCAACTCCGAAATTTAAAACTTATTAAAATCAAAGATTTCAAATCTTTAGCATTTAAGTCCAAATTACTTAAATCCACAAAATACTTTACTTTATAAAAATAAAACCTTTTAGTTTATGAAAAGTATTTAATTAAATTAATCTCTTGAGCTTCTCAGATGCTAAATCATGCATCAATTAAATCATACCGGCTTTACAAGAATTTATCGCACTAATTTGTTCGTTGAGCTCCAAACTATATTCTTGATGTCGCCGTTGTCCGTTGAGTGTCTTCAATCTTGATTTCACTTGATTCACTTGCATAAATATTATCCTTCAAAAACTAGTGAAAATTTGAAATACAATATTTATTATTTTTATTTAAGACATATGTTTGTTATCATCAAAATTACATTATGTGTAGCCCTTTAGGCTAACAACATCTCCTTCCAATTTAATTCCACCACCTCCTTCAAAAATCTCCACAAATCCTGAACCCAAATCCACATCCCATAAATCTACTTATTCTCCTTCCAAATGCGATACACCTATTGACAAAAGAACACAAGGATCTCCCACCAAATTGTTACCTTCATCAACATCCAGTCATTTCTCCACCAATAATGGTAACTCCTCAAATCATGCACTCCTCTTCTAGTGAGATACACCCTATCAATGAACTTGTTCATGTTCCCGTGCCAGCTCCTCCTACAACTATACAAACCCAATCAAAAAATAACATTTTCAACCAAAAAAAAAATTTTCCCTCACTGCTACTAAGCATTCGACCCCTTCATCACTTGAACCCACTACCACCACTGAAGCCCTCAAACACAAAGAGTGGAGAGATGCTATGTGTGAAGAGCTTGATGCCTTAAAAAAAAATGGCACATGGGAATTGGTGCCTCCTGCAGCTCATCAAAATGTTATCGGATGCAAATGGGTCTTTCGAATAAAAAGAAATCTTAATGGTAGCATTGCTCGGTATAAAGCACGTCTTGTTGCCAAAGGTTTCCATCAACGACCCAGTCTGGATTACAAAGAGACGTCCAGTCCTGTTGTAAAACCAACCACAATTCGAGTTGTTCTCTCTATTGCCATATCCCAAGGATGGAACGTGAATCAATTAGATGTCAACAACGCATTCCTTCATGGGCATATTGCTGAAAATGTTTATATGTCACAGCCCCCTGGCTTCAAAGATCACTCTCATCCACATCATGTTTGTCGCTTGCACAAGTCTCTTTATGGCTTGAAGCAAGCGCCTAGAGCCTAGTTCACTAAGCTTAAGAATTTTATTTTATCTCTGGGCTTTGTGAATTCTTGCTCTAAGTCTTCATTATTTATATACACTAACAAGTCTACACTAATCTATTTTTTAGTTTATATGGATGACTTGTTGATTACAGGAAATTCTTCAAGCTTCATTCGTCAAGTTATTGACTCTCTCTCCAAGCGATTTTCCATTAAGGATCTTGGTCATCTTCATTATTTCCTTGGTGTGGAGGTGATTCCTACAACTCACGGGATATTCCTCTCTCAACAGAAATATATTTGTGATCTTTTAGCCACATTCAAAATGGAGGGTATCAAAGATTATGTGACTCCTCTTAGTTGCACTACACGCCTCATGCTCAATGATGGCTCGCCAAAAGTTTATGCTTCTCAATACCGTAGTCTTATTGGCTGCATGCAATACCTCTCGCTTACACGACCAGATATTGCCTATGCAATAAACAAATTAGTGCAATATATGCATTCTCCCAGTCAAACGCATTGGACAGCCGCAAAACGTTTACTTCGATACTTGAAGCACACTCTCACGTATGGTCTCTTTATACGTTGCTCATAGCCATTGTCTTTGACAGCCTTCTCGGATGCTGATTGGGCTGGAAATCGTGATGATTGTACCTCTATATCAGCGTTTGTTATTTTTCTTGGTGGCAACCCAGTGTCTTGGTGTTCTAAAAAGCAACGGACAGTAGCTCGCTCCTCAACAGAGGCTGAATATCGCTCAGTTGCATCAGCTGCTGTTGAAATTACTTGGCTAACCAATCTTCTTCAAGAGTTACACGTCTCTCTCCCCAAGCCAAGCCTCGTTTCACTCACCTTCGATCCAAGATTGGTGTTTCCGATGGAAACGCCATCTTGCGGGGGCATAATAGGCAAGAATCAATCTCACCCATCAATCAAGAGAAATTAAATGTCAATACTAGTTTAAGAACTGTTATTGACATTCTCCATTGTAATTTCCCCTAATCTTAGGCTTTAGTTCCTCATCTTTCCTTGTACAATATCTAATCACTTGTATAAAGCTAGAATATGCAGTAATACAATATATCTTTCAACCATTCAAACCTTCTGTCTTAACACTAATAAAGAAAATTACTACTTCCAAGACACGTCCTTGAGGACAATGATACGCTTTAGGGGGGAGGAATGTTTCATGAATTAATCAATTACTGTCACTTGATTTTCTGGAAAGATTTCTTGGATTGGATTTTAAAATTAGGATAGGTGATTGAATAAGTTGGTTAATTTAAGTCAAAGATGTTCCTTAGGGTATGATTGTGGTTGGTTTAGCTTCTTGAAAAATCAATTCTTATGTAGATTTTCAAATTTGGTAAATTAATATTATAGATTAAACACTTATCAAATAACTTAATACACATATTTTGATACAATAATCTTAAATATTAAATGTACTTGTCAAATGACTAAATTATACAAATTTGTTACCCGATAAAAATAAATCATATTTTATAAACAAATAATATTACTAAACTTATTTTAATTTTATTAATTATAGAGTTTTAGAAAATATTTTAAATTGTGGATCACTACTCCGTTGCCGACGTTGGCTTTACGCCCGCCAGCGATGAAATTTGAAAGAAATATGCTCTGTAATAGGCACCATTGGATCAGACATTCAACAATATGCACCATAAAAAAAAATAAAAAATAAAAAACCGTTTTGGCAATGGGGGGCGTAAAACCTAGCACACGCCTCCGAGAAAATTCATTACAGTGAAACTTCGCTGTTAAACAGTAGTTAATGACGGTGAACAGCCACTTGTATAGAGCACAGAAGCTGCCGATTAGACCAGGGGTTGTGTCAGTGACTCATGAAGCACCTCTGTTCGACGGCGGCATTATATGGACGCCAAAAAAAAATCTGTAATTGACTAATTCTTAGCAACATCTTTGACTTAAATTAACCAAGTTATTGTCAACGCAGCTTTATTTTCTTCTAACAGGATCTCCCTAAGTTACAGTTAGCGTAAATTGCTGTCTATGAATTTAATCAATCCAGCCTGTTACTATTTTTCCTTAAATATGACGTCAGCCGTTGGATCGGCAACGGGTACACTTTAATCCAGCCTGTTTCCACTTTTGTACAGAACCTTCGCATTTTCTCCATGAACTGGTACTAGAACATATTTCATTCTAAATCTAATTAGTGCCTATGAATCACCTGCATTTTTCATAAAACAACTATTTAAGAAAAAAAACTGCATTGCATTTTATAAAATGCAAACTGGAGCAATATAGCACTGTTTTGTGTAATGCTCCAATTATTGATCATCTATATATAAAGATAAAAGTTCAATTAGTCTATTTCATTAAATTATTGACATTAAATTAGTGTTTGTATTTCTAAAAATCCTCAAAACATCTATGTCATTAAAATTATTGACACGCCTATCATTATTTTTTATCCCTTTTCACTTCTTTTTATCTTATTACCCTCTTACAATGATTTTTTTTTACATTAATAAAAAATTTAATTGTCAATTTAACCCCAAAAAATAAAATAAAAATAAAAATAATATATATTAATTTATGTGGAATAATTTGATGAGGAGTTAACATATTAATTTTATTAATGTCCAAAAAAATTGGTAGTTTAATTTTTTTACAATATTAATTTTCTTGGACGTACGTCAGCTTCCAAAAAAATTAATATATATCACTTTTATTTTTATTTTATTCTTTGAGTTTAAATTGGTAATTTAAATTTTTGTTTTTATTAATGTCTAAAAAAAATTATTATGAGAAGGTAATATTGTAAAAGCAAGTCAAAAGAAATAAAAATAATGGTAGGGTGTCAATAGTATCAAATGGACATTAGACTCAAAATATTAGGACTACAAACTTTTACCCTATATATAAAACAAATGTATGGAATACCTTACTGTGAATATTCAGCAACGAGAAAACCCCAACACCCAAAGATTCCAACTGCGATTGTGAACGTTGACAATTAGTAAGATTATTAGCTAGTTTGCTAATTAGATCAATTATATTTGCAAGTTTATGATATATTAGACTTAATAAAATTGTTGTAGCCATGATTGACAGTTAATGATATGTTTCTTGAACAAACCGAATTATGCCAGAAAGCTACAATCTATGCCAAAAACATAAAGTATGATTACTAAAATAGTAGCTCATTAGATCAATTATATTTGCAAGTTGATTATATAGTAGACTTAATAAAATTGTTGTAGCCATGATTGACAATTAATAATATGTTTCTCGAACAAATCGAATTATGCCAGAAAACTACAATCTATGCCAAAAACATAAAGTATGATTACTAAAATAGTAGATTTCTAACAACACACCACAAGAAAATGGTGTTTTAGCCACAAATGTTCTAGCCACAAAGCAAATTTAGTCACCTATAATGACATTTAGCCACCAAATTTTGGTGTTGTGGCTAATAATTGTGGGAGAAATTTTAAGATATTAAATTAATATATTTGCTTGCAAACTGTTTGTGGCTAAACACTATGTTTTAGCCACGAAAATATACTTTGTGGATAAAAGTTTGAGCTCTTGCGGGAAAAATTAACGCGCTAAAATTAGTAATGACAATAGACACAAAATGTTGTGGCAAAAGGAATTTTTATTTAGCCACGAAAGAATTGTCGCTCTATAATTCTTTTAGCCATGAACATACTTCGTGGTCGTATGTTTTAGTTTTAGCCGCAATATATGTCGTCATTGAATATATATATTTATAGGGCATGAAACTTGTTCGTGGCTATATATATTCAATATAACCACAAAATCAATTCGTGGGCGAATGTCTTGAACTTAGCCACAACATATCTTGTCACAAAACATAATAATAGGCATATATGCATTTGTTTTAGGTACAAAAAATTTTCACAAAAGCCATAAAAGTTTTTAGCTTTTTACATATTAGTATCAGTTATACTAATGCTATATATAATTTCAAAAAAAAAAAAAGAGACTATGGTTTTAAGATCTGTCGATGTCAACCAGTGTAGTTGGTGAAATCTCTTATAATAACAAGATATTTAGGGTTAGACCTTCCTTCATTGGATATAATTCAGAAAGAGAAATAGTGCCTATATATATACACATAGCAGAAATCACAATTTTATCTCATTAGAAATTGTATACAAAGATTGGTATTCAATTGTGGAGTAATTAGTTAAGTAGAATGAAAAAGACTCTAAACTAGGAATAGGGCTAGTAGGGCAACTTAATAATGAATTCAATATAAACTAGCGATCAAAACTTCAACTCATGTCGCGTTCCAATTAATTTCATAGGAACATTGGCTTATATTAAATTCTTCAAGTGATGGAGCATTTTAATTAAGTTCATGGGGCAAGGACTTAATTAATAAATGGAGTTTAAGGATTTTTTAAATCAAGTAAGGCAGCTGGCTCCAATTGCCAATACTACTATCCCATTACATATATAGTCTAATTAATCTAAGAATCAAATTATCAAAAAGTGTAAAAAATATATTAGACTTGTAAAGTGTATACAAATCATATAATTTTTTTTACATGGATGAAAAAGAAAATACATTTCAAATACTATATGCTAAAAATAATTTTATTAATTGTATAGTTATTAAATGTATTATATATTAATTAAATAAAATGCAATTAAGTAGTATTAAAATATTTAATCCTTTTATTGCTTTAAAATTGTGACTTTCAGTTGAAATTTAATAATTAAATATTTTGAAAAAATATGAGCTAAGTTACTAAACATTAATTAATAAAATTGTAATGATAATAATCAGCAATAGTTAATTAAAATACAATTGTTTTATTAAATACTATTTTCCTAAATAGCTAATAAAAATAATATCATAATTATATTTTCTATAGGCGCCATTTTTAGGGCTTGTTTTGAGAAAAATTCTAGAGCTTAGATAAAAAAATTAAGGACAACGTGATATTTCCCATGGCTTTTTCAAGTTCAAAAGAAACAAAAGTTTATTTAATTTAATTAATTTTCTTGAAATTTGGCTGAAACCTTAACCCTACTACGTCACAATCAAACTTCCTCCCTCATCACTTGAAAGCCATTTGAGTTTTGCCGCGGTCCGGAGTTTCAAAAGTCGTCGACCGCATCACTGATCCTATTATTCTCGCCGCTCAATACCTAGTATAATGCCTTTATTTAAGCACTATTTGTTTTAACTTTATTGTATATATGGGTTAATACTTTTGCTTCTGATCCTTTACTGTACAAGGGACAGTCTGGGTATAAAAGCTTATGATGTTTGATTTTTCATTCATTTTGCTGGTGAATGATAGAGCTGACAAAATTAGTCGTCGAATCGTGTTCATGTCTTGTCAAATTTAGGTTGACTCAAATCCGACCTATTTAATAATCGCGTCAAAATATTAACTCACTTACTAAAATAAATACCTAACAACTCGCTTACTATCTATATATTTAATAAATGTTACACCCACACACCCACCAAAATATTACACATTTATACTATTAAAATTTTTAATTATATATATGTAAATAATACCATATATCAATATCATAAAGTATACATTTTCACTAATATTTTACACACTTATACTATTAAAGTTCTAAATCTATATAAAATTTTATAAATAAAACATTGTGAATATATTTACCCTTAAAAATAAAATAAAAAGAGAGCATCATGTCTAATATTTGAGTTTTAATGATAATAATCTAAAAAGTAATTTAAAAAAATATAATTATTGTATCATTATTTGGGTAAATGAATCAAGAATTTTAACCCTAACCCGACACGGAAAAAAAAAATTGTGTCAAGCCAGACTTAGTCCATTTAATTAATAATCATGCCAAATTTGACAACTTATATTCATTTATTTATATCATATTCGTGTCGAGTGATCGGATCGCGTTAAAATTTTGTCACTTAGTGAATGATGAATGGCATGTCAATTTAATCTCATTTTACTTTTGGTACTTCAATTTTAACAATCTAAGTATGGTCTTTTATTGTGCTCTTGAATGGTAATGGTGGGCAGGTGAAATAGTTTCTTTGTAATATAATAATATTTTATTTTATTGATATTGATATAAAATATAGCTTTTTGTCTCAAGTATCTGGTACTGATGTGGTCCTAATGGGTTCCATGTTTGACAAAAAGTTGTTTGTATTATTTTATAAATAATTAGATGATGCTAAGAGATAATATTTTATAGATTAAAAGTTAAAACATTGAGACAAAATGAGAAAGAAAGTGCCATGTGTTGTTGAAAATTAAAACGGTTTTAGGTGCAATCTAAATCAAGAACATCAATTTTTTTTAATGCATAAATTTGTATGCTTTGCTCCATGTTTTAAGAAAGAAAAAGTTACTAACTTTTTTTAGAAGTCTTATACTTAAATTTTGGAGCATTTTTTGTGGTTCCTCGTATGTTAAAAACTAATATTATTTCATGATTTTCGTTAAGAAAAAATTCACTTGACAGTTTTTAATTCTTTTCATGTTCTTACAATTTATTAATGGAACTCAAAATTGCTATTATGAGTTAAAGATGATACAAATGTGAAATTACTATTTTGGTTAATTTTGAAACTATAAAGTAAAAAAAATAGTAGGAGAAATAAAACTAATAAGGATTCAGATAATCTTATTACTCTCTAGATTTTGGTTGTATACATGTTAAGCAACATTCTTTTTATTACTATTTCTTGCATGTAAAAATATAAACTAGTCAAGTAAGTATATTATATATTATATGCCAAGCATTTGATCTTCAAAAATAGAATCCTTTAGGTGTTGAATTAATTTTTATAATTTTGTTTGTTTACCAATTTTAAATTATCTTCTTGGTCTAAATTTCACCTCTCTAGAAACTTTATCAATTGAATAAATGGAGAAAAATCTTTTTTCAGTTCCTGACTAATTATCTTTTTTTTATAAAATTCAAGATTTGATCAACACTACGAAGATGCAAGAAGATATTCATCATTTTGTTGACTGTGATTTACATAGCTTTGTAGTTTATTATTGTTTTTACAATTTTTCTTTTTCAACTTGTATAGGACCTGTGATAAAACTTCAATTGAAACTATGCTTTGCATCAATTGAAACTACAAGTTTATAATTCTGTAAGTGATAGTCACTTCCTCTTTTTTTTAACACTTTTCTTAATTGAAGATAAATATTTAATATGACATAATAATTTAAATATGATTTTTCTTTAATAGTTTAATTTATATAGTATCAAAATTGTGTCAACAACATTTATAACTTGTTGGAAACTTTAATAACAATTTACATATTAATTTTGGAAGTTTATTGTAGTAGAATTGGAGGTAATTGTGCTGTAAAATAAAGTGCATATGTTTTGTTTCTTATGGAGTGTTATATTCAAAATATAATGGACATGCCTTCCAAATTTATTTTCTTGAAGAAATTAATTTTTCTTTTTTTTCCTCTTTTGAGATGCTAAGGCCTGAGGCCAATTAATTGATTTTCGGCTTTTTGTTAAGCTGTTAAAAGAGAATTCCATACTTTTAAGTTATTCTTATATTTATTTTTCTTTCATTGCAATCTCTTAATACTTGTTATAAGATAAAAATACAACCTGCACTTCAATTTTTAGCTTTGATAGTGATGTTTGTCATTTTGCAAGTCTGGAATTAGATTTTTTTCATGTCTTAGTTGTTTTGACCTGTTATGAGAATTGGATTTGTGGTGATATTGGTCGGTCAATGTAATTAATGGGTAATTTTTACTTTCCTCCCTTGAGCTTTGGGTCTTTTGCACTTAGATGGCCAAGATTCATTTATTAGTAAAAACCCTTACTAATGCAAATGGTAAATCTCATATGGTTAGTTATGGGCAATTTAGTAATTTAATTTGACAAGCTAACTTTTACACATTTTAGTTGACATGAGCCCAGTGAATTGTCAAATCATTGTGAAAAAAATTGTGCCTAGTGATAATTGATATAAATAAAAAATTTAAAAAAATCAAAGCTTAAAACTTTCTCTTTCTCTCTTTCTCTTAAACTACACGTTTCTCCGAAACTGATGAGTTTCATGAAGCTTAGACGAAAGCTTTGTTCAAAAGGCAAAAAAATTTAATTTCTAGCAAAGCAAGATCTATTACTTGGGTGAAGTGAAGAAGAAACACTAAACCCGCATCATGTCCCGCTCGAATTTCACCGATGCTCGAAAGATTCAATGAAGATGTTGAAACTAATTATAGGTTAGTTTTGAATAAAGCTTTTTTTTTTTGGCTCCATTTAGAGCGTATTGATATTATGGTGAGTTGTTTGTAAATGTCAAGTTTATGCTTCATTATTTGTTCATTTACACATCTTTGATAATGTTTATGGAACTGTGAAATATAAAACCGAGAATAAATTTTCCAACGCCATTTTGGGTATTTTGCAAGCATATGGTTTTAGCTTATGTTACGGTTGATTATGCATTTGCAAGCATATGGTAATATTCATGATGTAATTTTTAAAGTGAGTTTTAATAAGCTTGAAATAGATGATATGCTGCATTTTTGTGCTACTACCAGTCAACTGCACTTTGCATTTTCTATTTACTAAATTTTAGCTTTTTCTTTAACATTAATAGCATTTATTTATGTTGTTTTATTGCATTACAGTGTTGCGCATTATGATGTTGAAGGTAGTTGATGGCAAGGTGATCAGATAACTCCCAAAATCGGTTTAACCTCAATGCCGATCCCAAATTAATTGGAATGAACTAGATGATGTTAAAGAAATTAACAACGAGAATAATATGACGCAATTCAAGATTCTGAGTGGTTATTTACTCAAGATGATATGATTTTACACTTTAGCTCGAGAATTTTGGGAAAAATGGCAAAGGTTCAACCTCGACACAATTTATACTTCTAAATCGGATGGTGAAGAAAGTGATTTAAGAGAATGCAAGATCGATGGTGAAGAAAGTGACTATATTCTTGATGATTATCAGTGTGATGAGACCGGTGATGAATTTGATTCGTCTGATGAGGAAATTGCTTGTGAGATATAACACCAATTCGGTGGATTTGAGTTCACACAGATGGAGATAACCTTGTTCTACGCCCGGTCACTGTTTGTAGATGTTTATGAGTTTAGGAAGGTGTCAGAGGGTATATGCCATCGTAAATGGCTTCAGATTGTATAGACTTAAGAATGAAAAGCCAGTGACAAATGCAGATGTGCTAAGTCAAGATGTACATGGAGAATTCATGCTAGTCCAAGGAACAACAACTCATTTCAAATTAAGACCCTATGATGTTCATATACATGTGGTGGGATTGATGATGATAATGCAGGAAGCTACTTCAACCTCGGATTGCACCACTTATCTTCATATCTTCAAGTCAACTCGAAGTCATGTCAAGTTAATAACAATTGAGCTTTTGAAAAAGTATGGCATCGAGTGCATGTGCATAGGTTATATGAGCAAAACAAAAAGCACTTGAGTTACTTGGCCAAGATCACAAGAAAAGTTACAAAGGAGTAGATACCAACAAGCTTTGATAAAGTATAACCCCCGGATCCACAGTGAAGAGAGGAAGTTGAACGGAGATACACCACCCAAAGATTTAAAAGATTTTTCATGATGCTTGATGCAAGTAGGAGAGAGGTTTTTTTGAAGGTTGAGACATGTTTCAGGGGTTGATGGTTGCCATCTAAAAGGGCCATATAAAGGAGTTTTATTGACAGCACTGGGATCGATGCTAATTATGGTATTTATCCACTAGCCTTATGTGTAGAGAGTGAAAACACTTACTCTTGGGAGTTTTCATGGAAAAGCTATATGACGTATCGGTTGTAATAGTGGAGAAGCCATGCTTCATGAGTGATCGACAAAAAGGAGTGATCAATGCAATTGATAGAGTGTTTCCTAATGCAATCAAAAGATACTGTTGTAGGCATATTTATGCCAATTTCAAGCAAAAGTTTCCTGGCACATTGTTGAAAAAGGTCTTTTGGAAGGCATGTAAGTCCAAACTACTTTAATTCAAGTGAAAGCATCGAGGAATCAAGAAAATCAGCGATGCACTCACCGATGGCTCATGAACATTCCAACTATATATGGGCTAAACACATTTTTCCTAACCACACCAAGTGCAATCGTGACCAATAACATGACCGAATCGCTCAATAACCGGATTAACAGCTTTTGAGGCATGCCTATTGTTGTGATGCTCGAAGAGATAAGGAGAAAGATCATGAAACTTATTCATAAAAGGAACGATGATGCAAAAGTGGAACGGACATCTACCACCTCTTGTTAGAGAAAGATTGTGGAAGCAAGAGCTGCAGTGAGAGGTTTAACAGTGATATTTGGTCATGAAAACACCTTCAAGTGATGGAAGATCTCAGAAAGTATTCGTAGTAGATTTGGTAAAAACTTGTGATTATGGGAATGGCAAATATCCGGCTTACCTTGTAAGCATAGTGTTTGTTCCATTGATGCAAAAAGGCTCAACATCAAGATTATATCCATAATTATCTAAAATGTCCATTTTTATCAACACTACAAGTATCAATACTTTCCTTTACGATGAGGTTAAGATATGGCCACCGGGTTCTACATGATAATTGCAGCACTACCTATAATTATCAAGTCCGTTGGCCGCCATATCAAGAGGAGGAAAGAAGTTCGATGAACCAGCTACATTCAAGAGGAGTTCAAGTGTCAAATGTTCTAAGTGTGAGCATTGGGTCATAACAAGAGAACCTGTGCAAAAGAACAAAAGTATCTAGCAAACAAAGCAATTATCATCTCTCTTCATTTAGTAGTTAAATTTAATTAATTTAATTGCTTATGATGTAATTGTGTATAGGTTGTGAATGGTGAAGGCACTTCTAATTCTAATCACTATAACTCAAAGAGTTGCTTATAAGCACTATCTCACCACCGTCCATGACAACGGTGAGTTTTATTCATGATTCTTTAAATAATTTTAGTAATCAAATCTATTTTTTTTAATTTTCATATGTAAGTGTTTGTTTTATTCATGCTGTAGACATGTTACTCAAGAATGAAACCATTAAAGTGATATCATCCAAAGATGTAGAAGCTCAAGACTATTCCCACTAACTAATTTTTTGGCGGATCGGGATGATACAACATCTTGTCACAAGTAACGAAAGCCGGTGTATCATCTTTTACTCGTACTAACTATAGGTTTGAGCCTTTTGTTATTTTGTTTTTTGTACATGATATTATTGTGATGCCAAAGACAAGTAATATGATAAGCTTGCTTGGTTAATACCTGCAAATTATACATGAGTTTACCAGAAGCTATTTATATTCAACTGCTTCATGCTTTGTGACAGCTACTTGAATGTAACTATGTATGATACTGCTTAAGAATTTTAATGCTGGAATGCAATTAATGGATTCTCTTCTCACTCGTTCTGGATTGGTTTGCTTGTTGTCAAGTAAAGTTTAACTCAAGTTAATTTTGCTCACGTAATAGATATTATTATAACTAAAGTATTGTAATCCCTTTAATTTTTACCTATATGTGCGTAATGCTTATGTTAAGTTATTACATAGAAATGCGCATAGAAGACTAGGCCATATGCTCAAATCAAACAGATACTTAACATTATATACACTTAGTTAGAAAAGATAAGCATTCTCAAAATAGAGCATTACAAGTTCATTAAATTTTCATCTTCTCATTACTCATTCCAGTAGTTAGAGTACAACTTGTTACAAAATTCATGCTAGTAATTTAGGTTAATCACTTTAGGAAAATAACCACAAGAACACTCAGTAAAAAAAAAAAGGCATTCAAACAGAGCACAAATTTCTTCAAGAAATTACATATCACCCCACCTTTGTTTGGTTTTCTTTGAAGTGAGTTTATGCACATCACTTAAGTCTTGGTCACAAACATTTTGAGTTTGATAAGTTTTTTTCAGTATAATCTTCACTTCATTCAGGGCACTTAGTATTTCTTCAAGTTCTACCTGCACTTGTTGTTGTGCTACTGTACAACTTCTATGACTTTCAAAGAATGCACCATTGTCGAAATCACTTGTCGACACCACCACTAGAAAAAGTCACATGCATCATAAGGATGCTTGTAGAATAGCTTGTTTGGATTATCTTACTCAAATCCGAACAAAGAACACGTATTTCGCAATCGCATTTCAAGTTCTGAACTTGAAATGATTTCATTAACTTGACTCCTCCATTTCATCGCTTGCCTTTATTATATCTATTCTTCTTGTTAGTTACTGCACTTGAGCCCTCTGAATCCATGTTGTTGAGATTGAAAGATTGAGAGAAATGTAGTTGAGTTTGCAAAGTGTTAAGAAGAGGTATAGATGCTTGTGAACAAAGCTCTGTATTTAAGCCTTTAAATAGGCAAATGGGCAATGTGACCGCTGGGATCCAACGGTCAAATTGCAAATAAAGTGAAAATTACCCAAATAGAATTATCATTTTATTTGTTGAATGCAATTGTAAATAACCCAATTTGAAGGGGTATAATGGTAATATTATGGTTGTTATAGTTTTCACAAAATGTATAGCATGTTCACTTGAAAAATCCAATTGTATTTCGCTTTTTGAATTCAACTAATACAACTACAAAATTAACACGGTAGGGGGTCTTTACTAATAAATGAATCTTGACCATCTAAGTGCAAAAACCCAAAGCTCGGGAGGAAAGTAAAAATTACCTCGTAATTAATCAAGTACCCAATTGAACCGGCTACTTGAAAGGAATTTGCGCGTTAATGAAGGATTATTATTAGATAGATAATTATTATATATGAATGTGTTTGCAAAGTAATGTATGCAAGTAAATCTTGACTATGTAAATGGATATAGATACAAACTTGGTTACACACACATACGTACATATACATATACATATAAACACACATTTTACCGTCTAATTTTTTTCCCACTTTGTATGCATTTCAGGCTAGGTGTAAGATAAATGCCAAAAATAGAAAAAAGCTAACGTATAATTATCATGGGGGATCTAAGTCATTTATTGCTCATCGTGAGGAGAACTCTAATGTGATAATCTTTAATTGTAATTTTTTAAACATAGCTAATGTGTGTGTCTATAAATAAATAAATATATATATATATATGCATTTGTTTGGAACAACAAAATAAGAGTGGTGAGGTACAAACCTTACCCGATCTATTTCGTGAAACTCATTACAATGCCAGTAAATTATGGGTGAATGTTGAGGCTCAGTCAAGATATGTAAGAATTTTTTTGAAATTTTAAAGTTATTTTTACACTAATTAATTTATTTCAAATTAATAATGTTTTCTTCTTTTATTATTATTATTTTATTTTTTATTTTTTTTTAGGAGAAGATGGTCCAACTACCAGAGCAAGCTGATAATGAGGGATATGATTGAGCGATGAACAATTATCTCAAGCGTAAAAGTGTGGCAAGAAATTCGATTACCTTTCGTGTCTTGGAGTGTGAGCTACCACCTCAAGCTGGGCACAACATCTAATGAAAATGCCTCAAAGATTGCACAATGAGTTAGAGTCAACAAAGACAAAGCTTCAAACCACTCAGACTGATCAAAGCGTCAAGAAACAAAGACTAAACTTCAAAACACTAAGAATACCTCGGTTGATTTGTCTAGTAGGCTTAACTAATTCGAGGCTCTCATGAGCTCTTATTTATCCAATCATGATACTATTTTAGGGTTGCAACTGCTCACCACCTCGATCATGATTTCCTCATCTTAATTGTATGCATTTTGGACTTATTTTACTTGTTATTACCATGCATTTGTTAATTAGCATTATATGGTTCTTTTTACGGTTTGATGAAAAACTAATTGGTGTGGCCTTAAATTTTGGTCTATTTGATTTATAATTTTATATGTATTTTATTTTATGTGTACTTATATATTTACTTATAATATGATTGTTCTTTTTTAGTAATAAATTTTATGGTAGTACATTTAAATTCTTGATTATTTTGAGATAAATTCTTTTATATGTCATGACTCAATATATTGTCAATTAAAAAGGAATAATATCATATTTACCATTTTTAATTTCATTAGCCATAAATATTTATATATAATAAATGTTTACAAAATATTTCATTATATTTTTGTGGTAAAAACCAACAATCAAATCTATAAGTTTTGATACACAATCGATTTCGTTACTAAAGAATATAACTATGACAAATAGATTTCTTTGTAAAATGTTCTCGTATTTTCTTTGTAAAATGTTCCCATATTCATCCACAATGTATTCACTGATAGTCTTGCATCTAGCCACCATGACTAATGTTACCAAAGAAGGTAATTAGTGATAAACCCAAGTCATGGCCAAAGGTTGTGTCATTCGGCACAATTTAATTTGTGGCTAATGGTGTTAGTTTTAGCCACGAATCCATATTTTAACAGATGATGATGGAATCAAATATTTCGTCCTACAATGCTAAGGAAGAGGAGCGTGCGATAGTATTTTGCCAGAACATAAATTGTGTTATTAATGTTTGGCCACGAAATCTTTATGTCGTGTCTATATATTTTTGCCACTCATTAGGTGACAAAATGGCCAAATTTTGTTCGCAAAAGATATTTAGCCATTAAATTTAGTGAGCCACATTATCATGTGGTCATTTGAAACACCAATTTCTTGTCGTGTATATACAAAGAAAGCATGTTATATATATCCGTAAGAGAACAAAAGAAAGAATGTTAAATAATATATAATCCATACAAATCACAGGACTAATTACGGGCCTAATAAAAACTATGAAATAATAAATACCAAAGCATGATGATCACTTTTTTATTTAATTTATTTATTTAATCATAAAAGAAGCAATATATATACAAACACTCTGTTACATGCTAACCATAAAGTAATTGCATCTCGCTTAATCACGTGAGATGCAAAGTTTTTTTATATAATAATATCAAAATTCTAACATTTGAATCCTAATTAATGTGACAATTTATTTGAAATTGTCATATCGCTTGATTGAGTTAAAACTCTAATATTATAAATTATATCACTAAACCAAACCGACCCTTATTTCCTTCCGACTTTTCCTTCAAGCTTCAACAATAATCATGGACTTGTAGCATTTTGTGAATTACTAGTCAAGTCAATGCCGTCGCCAATTTTGATGATGAACCGAAGAACTCTTACTCGCTCAACACAACTTAAAACCTAAATGTGTTTTTGGCATGATCGGATACAAACATAAGATGTTTAACATGACTGCATTCGATGAATTATAAGTTATAATTTACAATGATTTCAGTATTTAACTTAGGGATATTATCAATTTACTACTAAACTTTTACCGACATATCATGTCAGCACTGGTTTGGTGAAAAGTATATTTTACTGACCAAAGTTTTTCGCGGTGCCATATCATTTTACTACCAAGTAACAAAACGTTAGTGCTCAAAAAATGATGTTAAAAGATGATTCGCCCTAGAACGTAAAAGACAATTTTACCCTATGAAAAGAAAGAAACAATAGAAGCAAAAGTGATAAGAAACGATTCAAGAAAATAGCCGTTAACCAAAATCTGGCCATTTTCGCTTATAAAAAACTAGAATTTACAAAGCTTACAAACATATTAGCAAACCATTTCATCAACACTAAAGAAATAATCAATGACATCAAATTTTTATAAACACAATTAGCAAACCCGCTTGAAAACACCCAGCAAACCTCACTTGAATACTAACCCCATCTCAAGAACCCTTTTTCAAACACACTAGCAACCTCTCTTAAACACTAACAACCCTATTTCAAAGATAACACCAATTTGCACTTATTTCAACCCTAACAACCCTATATCAACAAAGTTCGAGACTAAACACCGCACTAAACACACCAAAGAACTTGCATAGTAAACAAACTGTAAACTCATTTGACAAACACCAAAGAACCCTCACATCTAAATTTAAACACTTTTGTCATACAAAACAACAAGAATAAGGCACAATAAATACTTGAATTCATTGAAAACACAATATCCACCTCTTTACTATCTTCAATGAAAACCAAACAATTTTTCACCATTCACACATATAAATTCAAACAGTAAAAAAATGGCCTCCAAAGAAATTATTGCACACAAGCATTAGTTCTAATGGTCGAGCTAAGAAACTTATAGGCGTGACCTGCTACCCTAAATATTGCAACTGCGGGAGTAACAGCATGTGCTATGGTATCTACTACGCCTAAGATCCTAACAAATTATTTTTGGATATGCAGCGTATAAAAGTGTAATTTTTGCAGCAAGGGCAAATAGCGTAAGATTTAAATGCGTAATAACACATCTAGTTATGAACCTAAATGAAGATGTACTCGAAGATGAATGAAAAACTACGATGCATCA
Organism: Citrus mangshanensis; assembly: GCA_030449895.1. Taxonomy (NCBI): domain Eukaryota; kingdom Viridiplantae; phylum Streptophyta; class Magnoliopsida; order Sapindales; family Rutaceae; genus Citrus; species Citrus mangshanensis. The sequence goes on from JASUUJ010000081.1 coordinate 159,249, forward strand.
AGCGAAGCATAAAATTGATCATCATAGTTTTTATTTCCAGTGGCCTCTTGATAGGCTTATTTATGAGAAAGTAATGTAATGGAAGTAATTTAACATGTAAGCAAAGTCAAAAGTAATCTAAAGTACTTCCATTATCAATGGTGAAAATATTTGTGCCAGGTTGAAATGCCTATTCCTTAACCGCATTTGTGCTTGAAATTCAAAAACACCACTACAAGATCCTAATGCACTAATAATAGTTTCAGCAATCAACAAACATCACACTACTTAATGCATAATAATAGTTTGTGCAATCAACAAACACCACAAGAAATTTCCTAATGCTAATAATAGTTTGTCAGCAATCAAAAACACCACAAAGAAATAAAAACACTATAAGAGGGCTCAATGCACTAGTGACAGCTTGCATTTCAGATACATAATATCCTAACAATAAAACTCGCTAACTATCTATGATCCTAAGCTTATGAGCCTTAAGCTTGGATTCGAGATGAAGATTGTCAGCTTCATATCGACCTGCACAAATATATATATATATATATATATATATATATATATATATGAAGTATTCAGAAAATATATATATATATACTTAAGATTCATTAAGATTCGTAAAATTATAACAATATAAAAACACCACGCATTTCTCTCGCCTACTACTCCTCGGACCTCACTCTAAGCCATTCCTCTTCCTCCGTCACCTCCTCTTACTCTACTACCTCGACCCATGTTACCTCATCTTCCCCTACTACGTGTAAACTCCTCGGGCTCCTGGACTACTCACACCTCATTTAAATTGAAATATATAAACATAAAAAAAATGAAAAACTACAACAAACCAAAAATTATTCCATATTCAAACCAACATTTACCATTTTTTTCTTCCTCTTCTACAGAGTTTCGCATTAGAACTTTCCCCCCTACCACCGAGACCCTATTTTAAATTACATATTCAACAAATATTAATAAAGAATTAAGCCTCTGTGATACACAAAAATAATTAAAAGTATGTGTTTTAATACCGATTCGAGCTCTTATTCGCCCCGCGATTGATGGCCTCAATGTGCACTTTCTACATCAAGGTTCATCCAACCGGCAGTATGAGCGCATACATAGAATGATCTGCTTTTTTTTCACCGGCTCGGCAGCTGCCGCTTCTCTTCCTTGGCTTCTTCACTTTCCAATCTTCTTAGTAATCTCAGGGAGAAAGTTTTGCCTCTATCACACTAGTCCCAAGTAACCTTATCAGAATCGCTTAAACATCAACAAGATAGTGTTCAAATATGCCTATTTCGTGAAATATTTTGGCTGGTATCATTACTAAGTAACTTACATGACTAATTGTGAGCCATGATGAGAGCAATGTGGGAGTCCGATAGTTCTGGGACACGCTCACAGGACTCCGCTCACCGTATCAACGTACGAACCTCCTCGCTGATAATAACTTGTCTTTAACCTCGAGAGCAATAGCACACACTAAAAGCATATGGGGGAAAAAATTTGTGAATTCGTATTGTAAACAGCTTCAAATGGTAACTTTTTCTCGTGACTAGAATTTATGACCTATATTACCTTTACAATATAAATATGCGTTTTGCTTTAATTGTCAATATAATGCTTACTTCAAATAGCTTCAACTATATAAAATATATTTGAAAACAAAAATATTTTAGATTTATACCCGAAAGTGAAGATCACCAGAGCCATTGCGCTATCTTGCCTTGGCCTCATAAGCCCCATCTAATTCCTTTTTCACTCGGAGAGGCGGAATATCGACCAAGATCACGCTTTCTTTTCTTCTTCCGGTGAATAGTGTCATAAACATGCATCGGATTTCTTTAAGCATAGTCGTGCAAGGCTTATCTCTACGGGTAAGATCCAACACAAGCATCTCAAGTGTTATTAATTATGCCATCCACTTTGCACTCAGGCTCACACTATCTCACCAAGTGAAAAACCCAGCAAGTTCTCTCTCCAACCACCGACATGCCTCTAACTTCTTTTTCAACTTTTCATCATAAATTGCATGGTCAAACTTATTAGCGCACCGATGCCCTCTCCAAAACGTATTCTCAAAGTAACTCCAGGATGATCTTTAGAGAAGTTAGAATATATATGTTCAGCACACGCTCTTATGAAACGCAAATGTTTCGCCATGTATTTCCAATCGCCTTTAACAAACCCTTTTGCCTATCACCGCAAAAGGTGATCTCGATCTCGATTTATTATCGAAATGCGACCCAGTATCTTCTAAAAACTACGTCTAAGCTTTCAAGAGCCTTCTATCTCACACACTGCTATTGCTACGGAACCATTCCATTATTAGCATCCATACTTACATAGCCTAAGAACTCCACCATACTTGATTTCAAATGACATCAGCAATACGTAACTGAAGTACAAC